>CAUYLG010028373.1:0-52718 GCA_963573385.1 Cacajao melanocephalus | reverse complement strand
GGCTTGTTGGTGATGAAGTTTTTTCTGTTTCTTAGTTTTCCTTTGGCGGACGCCCCTTCCCCACAGAGCTTGGCCTTCCCGGGTTCAGCTGTGCTTGCTGTGAAACTCTCAGTCCTCAGTGCTTCCAATTGCTGTTCTCCTTTTGGGGATGGGACCAGCCGAGCCAGACTCAAAGGGCACCCAGTCGCCTATATTCCGCACTGAGAAGCGCTGCGCCGCGCCGGGGTGCCGGCAAAACAGCCGCGCCGGCCAAAAGAGTCGTGCTGGCGACACGTGTGGCTCCTCTGCCGGGAATCTCCCAGTTTGTGGGCCACAGAAATTCGTCTGAAATTGCGGTGTCCACTCACTCTCTGCGCTTTCACTGGGAGCTACAATCCTGAGCTGTTGTTAATTGGCCATCTTGGATCTCCCTTATTTTATTCTTTATTATGCAAACATTAAAGGAGCCCTGAATAGGCTCATGGAAACCCTCATGGCCCAACCATCAGATCATCTTGTCTGAGCCTCTCTTGAATCCCTCTCCACAGGCCCAAGGATGTGCTTCTCTTCTCTCCTTTTCTGCGATGGATCACAAGCATTTCCATATATTGCTACGTTCTTTTTTCCCTCTTTAAAAATAGCTTTTCGGCCGGGTGCGGTGTTTTATGCCTGTAATCCCAGCACCTTGGGAGGCCGAGGCAGGCAGATCACGAGGTCAAGAGACCATGACCATCCTGGCCAACATGGCAAAACCTTGTCTCTACTAATATACAAAAGTTAGCTGGGCATGGTGGCGTGTGCCTGTAGTCCCACCCAGCTACTTGGGAGGCTGAGGCAGGAGAGTCGCTTGAACCCAGGAGGCGGAGGTTGCCGTGAGCCGAGATCGTGCCACTGCACTCCAGCCTGGCGCCTGGCGCCTGGCACCTGGTGACAGAGTGAGACTGTCTCAAAAAAAAAATAGCAGTTTTCCTGATTACAAAAGTAGTACATGCTCACTGTAGGACATTTAGAGAACGCGCACAAATATTGAAATTAAAAAATAAAAATATGACCCACCATTGAAAATGTTGTCATTCTGATGTGTTTCTTTCTCTCTCTCTTTTTTTTTTTTTAGTGAGGCAGAGTTTTGCTCTGTTGCCCAGGCTGGAATGCGGTGGCGAGCTCACAGTTCACTGCAGCCTCCACCTCCTAGGCTCAAGCGATCCTCCCACTGCAGCCTCCCAAGTAGTTGAGATTACAGGCATCTGCCTGGCTAATTTTTTTCCTTCCTTCCTTCCTTCCCTCCCTCCCTCCTTCCCTCCTTCCTTCCTTCCTTCTTTCCTTCTTTCCTTCCTTCCCTCCCTCCCTCCCTCCTTCCCTCCTTCCTTCCTTCCTTCCTTCTTTCCTTCCTTCCCTCCCTCCTTCCCTCCTTCCTTCCTTCCTTCCTTCGATGGGTTTTTTGCCACGTTGCCCAGGCTGGTTTCAAACTCCCGGTCTCAAGTGATCCATCTGCCTCGGCCTCCCAAAGTGCTGGGATTACAGGCGTGAGCCACCGTGTCCCACCAAGGGTGGCGTTTTAAACTTAAATTTATTAAGCACAATGAAAAATGCAGCTCCTCGGTTGCACTAGCCACATCTCAAAGGCTCAGTAGCCACACATGGCCGGTGGCTACCATAGGCAACAACACAGATACAGAACCTTTTCATCATCACAGAGAGTTCCACTGGACAGCGCTGGTGGAGAATAACGTCCAGACTCCCCTGGAGGGCCTCCAGGGCCGGGCAAGTCCAGAGATTCAAGGCAGTCTCTGACGGGTGACGCACTTCAGAGACGTTCCTGGAGCCCCCAGGACAGAAGGCATCTGAACCGCGTAAAGCCAGTGCCACCAGGTGGCGCCAAGGAGGCGGTGGGGATCTCAGCTGCAGCTCCTGCCTCCTTGGGCAGACAGAGCAGAGAGAACTGTCACCTCCAGGGGGTGCCCCGTCCCACGGTCGGCACCTCATTCAAGCATAATAGGTCGTGGGCCCTGGTGTCTCACATTCACACATACACGCACAAGTACATGCATTGAGATATGACCACACTGGGTCACCCAGGGTCACACATACAGTCTCATTCGTGCTCAGAAAGTCCCCCAAAAGGCACAAACACTGTCTTTGCCAATTGCCATTATAACAGCAACAAAAAGTAGCTGTTAGGCCGGGTGCGGCAGTTCATGCCTGTAATCATGGCACTTTGGGAGGCTGAGGCCAGAGGATCACTTGAGCCCAGGAGTTTAACACCAGCCTGGGCAGCATTGTGAAACCCTGTCTCCGCAGAAAATTAAAAAAACTAACCGGGCGTTGTGGTATGCGCCTGTAGTTCCAGCTACTTGGGAGTTAGGTGGGAGGATTGCTTGAGCCCAGGAGTGGGAGGCTACAGTGAGCTGTGAGCACACCACCGCACTCCAGCCTAGAGGACAATAAGACCCTATCTTTAAAAAAAAAAAAAAAAAAAGCCAGGCATGGTGGCTCACACCTGTAATCCCAGCACTTTGGAAGGCTGAGGCAGTTGGATCACTTGAGGTCAGGAGTTCGAGACCAGCCTGGCCAATATGGTGAAACCCTGTCTCTACTAAAAATACGAAAAGTAGCCAGGTATGGCGACACACACCTGTAATTTCAGCTACTCAGGAGGCTGAGGCAAGAGAATTGTTTGAACCTGGGAGGCGGAGGTTGCAGTGAGCTGAGATCGTGTCACCCCTGGGTGACAGAGCAAAACTCTATCTCAAAAAAAAAAAAAAAAGCTGCCAGTTCCCCGAATTTGCTGTGTTACCTTATTCCGTCCTCAAAACTGTTCTGTGAGATAGCTCCTGTTGTTCTTCCCATTTTATTATTTATTTACAACTTTTTTTTCCTTTCCTTTTTAAAAATATTTTGAGACGGAGTCTCACTCTGTCACCCAGGCTGGAGTGCCGTGGCACCATCTCGGCTCACTGCAACCTCTGCCATCCAGGTTCAAGCGATTCTTGTGCCTCAGCCTCTCGAGTACCGGGATGACAGGTGTGCGCCACTGCACCCGCTGATTTTTGTATTTTTTTTTTAGTAGAGACGAGGTTTCACCATGTTGGCTGGGCTGGTCTCAAACTCCTGACCTCAAGTGATCCACCCGCCTCAGCCTTCCAAAGTGCTGGGATTACAGGCGTGAGCCACCGCACCCAGCCCTTTTCCTTTTTTTTTTTTTTTTTAATGACAGGGTCTCTCTTTGTCACCCAGCCTGGAGTGCAGTGGCATGATCTTAGCTCACTGCAGCCTCAAATTCCCGATTTCAAGTGATCCTCTTGCCTTGGCCTTCCAAAGTGCTGGGATTAGAGGTGTGAACCGCTTTACCTGGCCCCCATTTTAGAATGGAGGAAACCAAGGCTCAGGGAGACTAAGAGACCTGTCCTGGTCACACAGCTGTTTGAGGTGGAGCCGGGGTTTGCCCTAGGTGGTCTGCCTCCCTAGGCTTTATCTTTCTGTGATGTGGATCACGCTTAACTGTGAGCACAGGCACCCAGGCCCAGGCCTACGTGGGCACGCCCAAATGCACAGTTCCAGGCCTGAAGGATGGACCTGTGCCCTACACTCACGCAGACACACACACATCAGTGCTGGTCCCACCGAGGCCTGATGCAGTGCTGGGGGAGAGAGCCAGGTGCCGGGATGGTGACTCCTGCTTCCTGGGGGCGAGTCTCTTGGTAACGTGTAAAATGCTGTAAGTGGGTGGTTGAGCTGGGTGCATGGGATTGGGGCGTTGTGGGGATGGAGGGTGGTGTGGGGCTGGCTTCCGATTATCTGACCACTGACATTTTCTCTGTTGACATTGGAACCCAGGGTGTTCAGATGATGTTTTTGAAGCCTTATCAGCCAGGGGGTCGATGGGCTCCCACTTTCCTGAGGGCCACGTTTATTTCCAGCCTTGTGAGACGAGGAGGGCCGTGTTCAGAGGGGACGCGTCCTGGGGTCCTGTGCAGTTTTGGTGTCCCACCCCAGGGCCCAAGGGCCTCAGAATGAACTGGAACCCGGCCTTTGTCAGGGAGCCCCAGCAGTGTCTGCACGGCATACCCCCAAACGGTGTGTGTTCAGGAATCTGTGTTTGAGAAAGAAAAACCATCAGGATTCTAGTTCCTTTGAAAAGCCATTTTGCCTTTATCTTTTTCTGGGCACCTCACCACCCATTCTTAGCCCACCCTGAGTACTGAGCGTACACTGTTGTCTCTGCAGTGGCGGTAACCCTGGACGCACAGCATAAGGCTATCGGGGTCCTCTCGAAAAACGTGCCACTCACTCCTCTCCGGGTGGGCCGTCAGGACCCACCGCTCACGCACGCCTCCAGTCAAGGTCAGAAGAGGTGGCTGCATTCCTGAGTCAAGGTCAAAAGAGGCAGCCACATAACCAGTGAGTGGCCCTGAGCGGTTAACCAATAAGGCAGCTGGGAAGGGTGCAGAGCAATTGTGGAGCGGCTGGGAAGGGTGCAGAGCAATTATTTGCAATTACTAAGCAAACAGAATGGGAAGCAACATGACTAAATAAGAAATAGCACATGGGGCCGGGCGCGGAGGCTCATGCCTGTAATCCCAGAACTTTGGGAGGCTGAGGCGGGCGAATCACTTGAGGTCAGGAGTTCAAGACCAGCCTGACCAACATGGTGAAACCTTGTCTCTACTAAAAATACAAAAAATTTGCTGGACATGGTGGTGGGCGCCGGTAATCCCAGCTCCTCGGGACGCTGAGGAAGGAGAACTGCTTGAACCCGGGAGGCGGAGGTTGCAGTGAGCCAAGATTGTGCCACTGCACTCCAGCCTGGGTGACAGAGCAAGACTCCATCTAAAAAAAGAAATTGCACATGGGTCACAAATTCTGTTGACTGAGTAGACTCAGAGGCTCTGCCAGAGAGGAGGTGGCGGCGGCTGGGGATGCCTGTGCTGGTTCTGAAGGAAACGCCTGGAATCTTTGACGGATGCCTCTGCACAGTATCCAGGTTTATCCCAAAACTTAGCATGCTGCCTCCCTGCTGCCACCTCCTCTTTTAGGAGACAGAGTCTTGCTCTATCTCCCAGGCTGTAGTGCACTGGTATGATTATGGCTCACAGCAGCCTTGAACTCATGGCATAAGCCATCTTCCTGCCTAGCTGGGATGACAGGCATGTGCCACCATACCTGGCTCATTTTAAAAATTATCTTTTTTTTTTGAGACAGAGTTTCGCTCTTGTTGCTCAGGCTGGCGTGCAATGGCGCGATCTCTGCTCACTGAAACCTCCATCTCCCATGTTTAAGCGATTCTCCTGCCTCAGCCTCCTGAGTAGCTGGGATTACAGGCATCCACCACCATACCCGGCTAATTTTGTATTTTTAGTAGAGATGGGGTTTCACCATGTTGACCAGGCTAGTCTCAAACTCCTGACCTCAGGTGATCCGCCCGCCTTGGCCTCCCAAAGTGCTGGGATTACAGGCGTGAGCCACTGTGCCTGGCCTAAAAGTTTTCTTATAGAGACAGGGTTTTTTTTTTTTTTTGACGGAGTCTTGCTCTGTCACCAGGCAGGAATACAGTGGCACAATCTCAGCTCACTGCAGAAATGAGGTTCAAGTGATTCTCCTGCCTCAGCTTTCTGAGTAGCTGGGACTACAGGTGCAACACCACGCCCAGCTAATTTTTTGTATTTTTAATAGAGACAGGGTTTCACCATGTTGGCCAGGATGGTCTCGATCTCTTGACCTCATGATCTGCCCGCCTCGGCTTCCCAAAGTGCTGGGATTACAGGCGTGAGCTACTGTGCCCAGCCAAGACAGAAAGTCTTGCTATGTTGCCCAGGCTGGTCTTGAACTCCTGGCCTCAAGTGATCCTCCCACCTTGGCCTCCTAAATTGCTGGCATTACAGGTGTGAGCCCCTGCAGCGGGCCCCACCTTCCCTTCCAAACACAGGCTTATCAGCAGCATCTTTGTAGCCTGTCTCTGGAGTGTCATTTTTATCTCATGGTTTGGGGAAAAGGAGGGAGAAGGGAAGAGAAGAAACTTTGCTGTTGGAACTGGGTCAGAATTGGAACAGAGAAAGCAGGAACACGAGCGTTCATGCCTTGACTGAGCTGCTGAGGCCACAGGCAGGAGAAGTGAAGCTGTTTGTTTATCTAATGAATATTCATCAAGCTCCTGTTTGAAGCCAGCCGCCTATTTTAGGTGCCGGGGATCCCTCTGTTGAGTCCTGGCTCTGCCACTCACTGCTGGGGTTACACTGGGCAAGCCTCTGAATCTCTCCAAGCTTGTTTTCCCATCTGGAAAGTGAAGATGATGAGCATCCCTGCCTCATAGGGATGTTTCAGGATGAAATGAGCGAACGCAGGAAAAGCACTTAGTGTGGTCTTCGGTGCAGTTAGCGCTCATGACTGCAGCTGTTACGGAAGACACAGTGTTTAGGTGTGAAGAGGGTCTGGTGTCTGCATCCAAGGAACTCACAGTCTCCGGAGGAGACAGACATCTAACAGTCATCTGCAAAGCCTGAGGCAGTGCCAATAGAGATATGGGAAGAACTGTGAATTCTTCCTGCTGGAATGAGGGAAGGCTTCTTGAAGGAGGTGGCACTTGAAGGTTGAAAAGGAATCTCTAGGAAGAGAGGGTTGCAGGGGGCATTTCTCTCTCCTTCCTTCCTTTCATTTCCTTTTCTTTTTTCTTTTCTTTTTCTTTTTTTAAAAGTGAAAGGTCTCACATATTTATTACTGAACCCAGGCAACCAAAGCCGCCTTTTTTTTTTTTTAACATGAATAATGGAAGCACTGTGGGTTGTACTAATGCCTTCCTAACAGATCCAGAGAGGAAACTGTTCAAACTTCTCCAGATAGCGGTGACATTTTTCAGCTTGATTTGGTAACACGATTGTGACCTTCAGACAGCATAAATGTGTGTGCCATCTCACATGTAATTTCTTACAGACCCAGCTTGGTTCTTCTCCAATGTCTCCTTTTGGAGTTGTACCTGATTTTATTACCAGTTTTCATCCGAATCTACTGGGGAATGGGACGATTTTGCTTTTGTTTCTTGGCCAGGAATCGCTTAATCCTGAAAGTCCTGTGAGAAGACATGGCGAGAAACGGAGTAAAGCACACACCACGACGGCGGAGAAAGGAAGAGAGCTCTTTTCTTCTCTTTTCTTTCTTTGTCTCACTCTGTCGCCAATGGCGCGATCTCCATGTCTGGGGGATTTGCAGAGCAGTCATGTGAGTGAGGCAGGAGGGAAACCCAGTGGCAGAGAAGATAATGCCTTTGGCCTTGAGCGTGGTGCATTTGAGGAGCTTGGGGATCGTTCCAGTGGCATTTGCGGTTGGGCTCTTTAGCCCAGGAGAGCTCAGCTGAGTGGCCACCGACCGTACATCCAGCCGCTCTCATTCCCAAAGCCTGTTCTGAGTGTGAGTCCTTCAAAAGCAGACAGTTCAGCCCCTGATGCGTCTCATGGCACTTTCTAGTCAGGGAGGCCAAGGAGAACAGAAGGAAGAGTCTAGATGGTTTCAGACAGTGCCTAGTCTTGCAAAGGAACTAGAACAGTGAGGCGACGAGGGTGGGGCTCAGGGCTGGAGGCAGGTGGCTACCTGGGTGGTCAGAAAAGGGAACCTCTCGACAGAAATGACATTTGAGGCCAGGTGCAGTGGCTCACGCCTGTAATCCCAGTACTTTGGGAGGCCGAGGCAGGATCACTTGAAGTCAGGAGTTCGAGACCAGCCTGGCCAACCTGGTGACATCTCATCTCTACTAAAAATACAAAATTAGCAGGGCATGGTGGTGCACTCCTGTAATCCCAGCTACTCGGGAGGCTGAGGCAGGAGACTTGCTTGAAGCGAAGGTTGCAGTGACCCGAGATGGTGCCATTGCACTCCAGCCTGGGCCACAGAACAAGACTCTGTCATAAAAAAAGAAAAGTGACATTTGAGAGGAGACCTGAAGGAAGAGAAGGAGCCAGCATGAAGCTGTCTGGGGAAGAGCATTCCAGGTGTTGGGAACAGGCTTGGCAGGTGTGACGATGAGGAAGGAGGTCCCTAAGAGCAGGCGGGGCGGGAAGAGCGGGACGGGTGAGAACACAGACAGTTTCCCCCTCTGCCAGCAGGTGGCACTGTTGGCCCAGGACTGCCTGGGCGTGGCAGGGAGAGCAGGTGGGGCGGCAGGTGCTTTGACCTCGGGTTTGTGCTTCTGGCTGTGGGCTCATCACAGGCTCTGCCTCCACCCTCTGAGGAGAGAAGCCCTGGCCAGGGGCAGGAGAGCAGTTGACATGGTTTCTGGGCTGTTCTGCTTCTCTGCCGGGTCTTGCTTTCAGTGTTTATTGGCTTGCTGCCTCTCCAGAGGTGACCGTTCCCTCCCTGTTCCTGGATATCTGTGTCTTTGCTCTCTCCTTTTGCTTTTCTTTTTGCTCCCTCAGTCTCTGCTCCCCCCTCTCTCATTGCTCCCTGGTGGGACTGGTTCCTGTCTCAGAGATTAATTACTTGCTTTTTTTTTTTTTTTTTGGAAACGGTCTTACTCTGTCTCCCAGGCTGGAGTGCAGTGACATGATCTCGGCTCACTGCAATCTCTGCCTCCTGGGTTCAAGTGATTCTCCTGCCTCAGCCTCCCGAGTAGCTGAGACAACAGGCATACACCACCATTTTCCAGCTAATTTTTGTATTTTTAGTAGAGATGGGGTTTTACCATGTTAGCCAGGCTGGTCTCAAACTCCTGACCTCAAGTGATCCACCAGCCTTGGCCTCCCAAAGTGCTGGGATTACAGGCATGAGCCGCTGCACCTGGCCTCTTATATCTTGTCCTTAAATAAAAGGTAATATCTCACAAAACACTATTTTACATCTTGCCTTTTTCTCTGGAGAATTCCTGTCTGACCACTGAAAGCTGCTGCTGCTGCCGCCTCTGCCCCTCTCCTTTGAAAAATAACTGTGTAGTATTTCACGTGGATTTAATTTTAGAGACTGATGATTCTTTTAAGAAATTTTATTTTGTATAACACAAGTAATATAAGAATACTTTTTTGGCTGGGCATGGTGGCTCATGCCTGTAGTCCCAGCACCATGGGAGGCCAAGGTGTGTGGATTGCTTGAGCCCAGGAGTTTGAGACCAGCCTGGGAACATAACAAAACCTTATCTCTACTAAAAATAAAAAAAAATTAGGTGTGGTGGTGCATGCCTGTAGTCCCAGCTAGTTGGGAGGCTAAGGTGGGAGAATCCCTTGAGCCGGGGAAGTTGAGGCTGCTGTGAGCTGTGATCACGCCACTGCACTCCAGCCTGGGTGACAGAGCGAGACCATTTCTCAAAAAACAAAAACAAAAAAACGGATGAGTGGCCAAGGTGGGCAGATCATAAGGTCAGGAGTTTGAGACCAGCCTGGCCAACACAGTGAAACCCCATCTCTACTAAAAATACAAAAATTAGCTGGGCGCAGTGGCGGGTGCCTGCAGTCCCAGGTACTCGGGAGGCTGAGGCAGGAGAATCACTTGAACTTGGGAGGTGGCGGTTGCAGTGAGCTGAGATTGTGCCACTGCACTGCAGCCTGGGCGGCAGGGCGAAACTCCGTCTCAAAAAACAAAAACAAAAACAAAATGAACCCAGTCATTTTCCTTAAGACAATCAGAACATTAAAGATAACATCTCCTGTGACCAGCAGTGACATTCCCTTTCTCTCCTCCCCAGAGTAGCCACTGTTCAGAGTTTGGCACACATTTTGCTAGTTATTTAAACAGGGCTGGGTACAGTGGCTGGCCAGGCGTGGTGACTCACACATGTAATCCTGGCACTTTGGGAGGCCGAGGCGGGAGGCTCGCTTGAGGTCAGGAGTTCGAGACCAGCCTAGCCAACATGGTGAAACCCTGTCTCTACTAAAAATTTAAAAAGTAGCTGGGCATGGTGGCATGTGCCAGTAGTCCCAGCTACTTGGGAGGCTGAGGCAGGAGAATTGCTTGAACCTGGGAGGCGGAGGTTGCAGTGAGCCGAGATCGCGCCATTGCCCTCCAGCCTGGTGATAGAGCGAGACTCCGTCTCAAAAAAATAAAAGATAAAACAAAAACAAAAATAAGCCAGTATTTTTATGTGCATCTTAAGTAACCATAGATGTCCATGTATACAGACTTAGCTGATTCCTTCTAATCACAGGTTAGGGTCCAGCTGACAAATATACCACACCATGCTTACTGTTTCTCCTATAAATGGTCGTTCTTGATAGTTTTTTTGTTTTTTTGAGATGGAGTCTTGCTCTATCGCCCAGGCTGGAGTGCAGTGGCATGATCTCGGCTCCATGCAACCTCCACCTCCTGGGTTCAAGCGATTCTCCTGCCTCAGCCTCCTGAGTAGCTTGGACTACAGGCACGCGCCACTGCCCCCAGCTAATTTTTATATTTTAGTAGAGATGGGGTTTCACCATGTTGGCCTGGCTGGTCTCGAACTCCTGACCTCAGGTGATCCGCCCAGCTTGGCCTCCCAAAGTGTTGGGATTACAGGTGTGAGCTGCCACGCTGGCCTGTTCTTGAGATATTTTTACTCTGATAAAAACATCCTCACACTTGACTGTACACACATGAAATTGTTTCTCTGGACTTGAGTAAATTCTGGAAGTGAGATTGCTGGGTGATAGGGTAGGTGACTTTTTATTTCATCATACTTTGAATTGCCTGCCAATTTCTATGCCCGCCACTAGTCGCCGTGCACATGTTGCTTGTCTGCTGCGTGAAGCATCCTGTCTCCTTGCTGTGCTTGCATTCCCTGATTTCCAGACCTCTGAGCTGCTCCAGCTCCTGCCTGCTGTGCCCTCTGCCCAGAGAGAAGCACTGAACTCTGTAAGTCAGGTGGACTCTTGCCCTTCGAAGTTTCTGCACCCCCTGGGGTCTTTGCAGGATGGTCTTTTGCTGATTATAACTTTGACTCTCTTCTTTTCAAAAGCCCCAGGAATCCAGAGGGCTTTACCGACTAGAGAGGTGGCCAGAGGACTGGCTGTGGGATTGACCACACTGACTTCCCCAGACCGATCCTGAGAGGCTGGCTTTAGATTTTCATCCTATCCCAGTTCTTAAGATGCAGGTTCTGCCCTGACGGCCCTTTGGGGGAAGCCACCGCTTGAAGGCCAAATGCATTTCCCTTGCTGATGGAGCTGAGCCAGACAATTCTCCTTGGGCCATTTCAGGGCTGTTGTCTGCCAGTCTCAAACCCAGGGTCAAGTTCTAAGAACCGGGTCCCAGCTGGGTGGCTCATGCCTCTAATACCAGAACTTTGGGATGCCGAGGTGGGTGGATCACGAGGTCAAGAGATTGAGACCAACCTGGCCGATGTGGTAAAACCCCATCTCTACTAAAAATACAAAAATTAGCTGAGCATGGTGGTGCTCACCTGTAGTCCCAGCTTCTTGAGAGGCCGAGGCAGGAGAATCGCTTGAACCCGGGAGGTGGAGGTTGCAGTGAGCCGAGATCACGCCACTGCACTCCAGCCTCACGACAGAGCGAGACTCTTTCTCAAAAACAAAACAAAACAACAACAACGAAAAAACCTGGGTCCATTGAGAGGCCTAGAATCTGGCAGTTGGGTGGGAAGAGGATTGACCTTGGAGACAGTTTCTGTCACCTACACCCCGTCCTTTAAAGTTACTGAGAAGTAACTTTAAGATAGAAAGGACCATCTTGGTTGAGGTAGTGGCTCACACCTGTAATCTTAGCACTTTGGGAGGCTGGAGTGGGTAGGTTGCTTGAGCCCAGGAGTTTAAGAGCAGCGTGAGTAACCTGGCAAAACCCCATCTCTGCAAAAAACACAAAAAGCAGCTGGGTGCGGCGGCACCACTGCACTCCAGCCTGGGCAACAAGAGCGAAACGCTGTCTTAAAAAAAGAGAAAAGAGGCTGGGTGCGGTGGCTCACGCCTGTAATCCTAGCACTTTGGGAGGCTGAGGTGGGTGGATCACCTGAGGTCAGGAGTTCAAGACCAGCCTGGCCATCATGGTGAAACCCCATCTTAAAAAAAAAAAAAAAAAAAAGAGAAAAGAGAAAATAACCAACTTGTACAAAAATTTAGAAGACTAGTACAGTAACCACCTGTGTTGATCTAGAGTTGCCGCTTTTCATGTTTTGCCCAGGTATTCTCTCTCTCTCTCTTTCTCTCCCCCTCTGTAATGACAGTAAGGTCGAGAAGGTGAGCTGCAGACATCATGCCTCGTCACACCCAGATCTTTCAGCAGGTGTTGACCCCAAATAGTGTCATTCTCTGACAGAACCACAATATTATTTCACATGAGAACATTTATGTTAATTTAATAATATAATCTGTTACACAGTCCACGGTCCATATCTAAGTGTCTGCAGTTGTCCCTTAATTGGAGTATGGACTATATATTAGATTACACTGTTAATTTATTATTATTTTTTCTTTTTGAGACCGAGTTTCGTTCTGTGGCCCAGGCTGGAGTGCAGTGGCACGATCTTGGCTCACTGCAACTTCTCCCTCCCAGATTCCAGTGATTCTCCTGTCTCAGCCTCCCAAGTAGCTGGAATTACAGGTGCCTGCCACCACACCTGGCTAATTTTTGTATTTTTAGTGAAGACAGGGTTTCACAATGTTGGCCAGGCTGGTCTCGAACTACTGACCTCAGGTGACCCTCCCACCTCGGCCTCCCACAGTGCTGGGATTCCAGGCGTGAGCCACCTCCAACCTATTGTTAATGGTCACTCATTGTGTGATTGTCACATCTCTTTTCTCTTTAAATACAGAACAGAGCTGGGTGTGGTGAACTGTAGTCCCCGCTATTCAGGAGGCTGAGGTGGGAGGATCATTTGAGCCCAAGAGTTTGAGGCTGCAGTGAACTGTGATCACACCACTGCACTCCAGCCTAGGTGACAGAGTGAGACCCTGTCTCTAAGTAAATATAGAACAGCAGACCTGGCAAAGTTGTTTTGGAGAATGACCTACATTTTGGATTTGTCTGAATGCTTCCTTTTTTTTCAACATTTCCCTGGAATAGTCTTGATTTTATGGAAGAAAGATGAAGTGAGTAGCTTGTGTGCTGACAGGGAAGAGGAAGGGAGGCATTCCTGTTTTATCTGCAGGGGCAGATTTGTGCCAGCCCCACCTTCCCCTTGGGTGCTGTCGAGAGGACTGTGCACAGACCACCCCAGTCTGCCACTGGTGGGGTAGTTGGTGCATCTGGGCGTGTGTGGTGTCAGGAGGTAGCTCCAAGGGCTGCTCCTGGGAAGGTGTCCCCATGGCCTTTCCGGGGGGGGGTGCTCCCTGTGGGAGAATGAGTGGTGTGGCCGTCTCCCTTTCCTGAAGCTGGTATTTCGTTCCCTCCTGTGTTTCCTTGCCCATTGGGTAGAGGTCTACTACGTTCACTAACTAGGTTACTAGCGACAGAAACCTCACTCAGACTGGCTTAAGAAAAAAAAAAAAAGGAAAAACAAAGTCCATGAAAACTTTTGTAACTGGTGAGTTTAAGAACAGTGGCTTTGGCTGGGTACAATGGCTCACACCTGTAATCCCAGCACTTTGGGAGGCTGAGGCGGGCGGATCACCTGAGTCAGGAGTTCGAGACCAGCCTGGTCAACATGGTGAAATCTCGTCTCTACTAAAAATACAAAAATTAGCTGGGTGTGGTGGTGGGCGTCTGCAATCCCAGCTACTGGAGAGGCTGAGGTATGAGAATCGCTTGAACCTGGGAGGCGGAGGTTGCAGTAAGCCAACATCACACCACTGCACTCCAGCCTGGGTGACAGAGTGAGACCCAGTCACCAAAAAAAAAAAAAAAAGCGTTTGGGGGTGGTAGGTCACGCCTGTAATCCCAGCACTTTGGAAGGCCGAGGTGGGTGGATCACCTGAGGCCAAGAGTTCCAGACCAACCTCGCCAACATGGTAAAACCCTGTCTCTGCTAAAAATACAAATAAAAATTAGCTGGGTATGGTAGTGGTTGCCTGTAATTCCAGCTACTTGGGAGGCTGAGGTAGGAAAATCACTTGAACCCGAGAGGCAGAGGTTGCAGTGAGCCAAGATTGCACCATTGCACTCCCCCCTGGGCCACAGAGTGAGACTCTATCTCAAAAAAAAAAAAAAGAATACTGGCTTTAGGACCAGCTAGATGCAGGCAGGTGGAACAGCATGATCAGACCATCTATTTGTCCCTGTCTCTCAGCTCTACTTTCTGCACTCATTTCATTCAGAGGCACCTTTCTTCACATGTTATGAGGCAGCCACCGGCAGCTCTAGGCTGCCTCTTTGGAAACTTCAGTGGGTATGATTAAGTTGCTTCCTCCTATAGTACCCGGCAAAGATCAGTGTTCACTCTGTTTGGACCAAGTAGGTATATGTGCCATTCCCAAAGCAATCATGGTGGCCTGGTGAACAGAGTATATGACTTGAGGCCAGTAGCAGTGGCTCACACCTGTAATCCCAGCACTTTGGGAGGCCAAGACAGGAGGGTTGCTTGAGGCCAGGAGTTCAAGATTAGTGTGGGCAACAAAGTGAAACCCCGTCGCTACAAAATATTAAAACATTAACTGAGGATGGTGGTGCACACCTGCAGTCCTAGCCACCCAGGAGGCTGGGGCAGGAGAATTGCTTACGCCCAGGAGGTGTGCAGTAAGCTATGATTGAGGCTGCAGTAAGCTATGATTGCACCATTGCACTCCAGACTGGGCAACAGAGCAAGACCGTGTCTCTGAAAAACAAAAATAAAAGTGGCCGGGCATGGTGGCTCACGCCTGTAATCCCAACACTTTGGGAGGCCGAAGTGGGCAGATCACGAGGTCAGGAGTTTGAGACCAGCCTGACCAACATGGTGAAACCCCAACTCTACTGAAAAATATAAAAAATAGCCGGTGTGGTGGCGCATGCCTATAATCCCAGCTACTCAGGAGGCTGAGGCAGGAGAATGACTCCCAGGAGGTGGAGTTTGTAGTGAGCCGAGATCACACCACTGCACTCCAGCCTGGGCGACCAAGCAAGACTGTCTAAAAAAAAAAAAAAAAAAGCATGAATTTGAATTGGCCCAGCCTGTATCATGTACCCACCCCAGAGCTCAGGCTGGGTAGGCTGAGAAAGGGACAGTCCCATCTAAACCACAAAACCCAACAGTGGTGTCAGAGTGCTCTCCAGGGGAACATCAAGGTACTGTTAGCCAGAGGAAGGGGCCTGGGCACAGAGCAGGCAGGAAGGCAGACTCCGCTTCGTCTGGTGACAGGCACTGTGGGTCTCTGGCCGAGTCAGCCCCTCACTTCCCAGAGCTCCATTCCTCTTCATTTTGAATTTTGTGGCAGTCAGGGTCCACAGGTCCATTTACGTCTGGGTCTCAGCTCCGCTTCTTAGTAGCTGTGTGATCCTCGATGAAGAATTAGCCTTTCCAGGTCTGTTTACTCATCTGGAAAGGAGGATGATGTTTGTTTGTTTGTTTGTTTGTTTTTGAGATGGAGTTTTGCTCTGTCACCCAGGCTGGAGTGCAGTGGTGCGATCTCTGCTCCCTGCAACCTCTGCCTCCCTGGTTCAAGCGATTCTCCTGTCTCAGCCTCCAGAGTAGCTGGGATTACAGGTGCATGCCACCACGCCTGACTAATACTTGTATTTTTAGTAGAGATGGGATTTCCCCATGTTGGCCAGGCTGGTCTCGAACTCCTGACCTCAGGTGATCCACCCGCCTTGGCCTCCCAAAGTGCTGGGATTACAGGCGTGAGCCACTGCACCCGGCCTCGTGTTCCTTCTTGATGGGGCTGAGAGGATCCAGTGGAGTAGTGGGTGTGGAGGTGCATGCACCTGGCAATGTGCTGAACCGGGCGGGGCAGGGTGTGCTGCCTGCAAGGTGATTCTTCTGCTTCAGGGTGAGCGGGGCCTGCCCTCGAACTTGGTCTTTTGCAGTTGGGATGGTGGCCTGTCCTGGGTTGCTGGCCCCTCAGGATGTGTAGGGTGATTCTTTCACAGATGGACATAGCATGGGCAGAACTGTGGCCCACAAATGGGCTGTGGGAGCCCTTTGCTCATTCTCCGAGCTCCAGACGAGGAAGGGAGGAAGGTGGGCATGGTGAATTGGTGCAGTGACTCCCACGTTGTAACTGGGGGAGATGACGTTAGGTGGTAAGAGGACAGGACACGGCATCACCCGATGCTGGAGAAAGCTGTTTATTGCCCTCTCAGTTCTCTTTCTACGCATCTCGCCACCTCAAGGAGAGTGTCTCAGTTAGGGGCTACTGTGTGTTTAACACCTTTTTAACATGTGCTGACCTTCCTTATTAATAGAGAGAGTGGGCCAGGTGCGGTGGCTCATGCCTGTAATCCCAGCACTCTGGGAAGCCATGGTGGGCGGATCACTAGGTCAGGAGATTGAGACCATCCTGACCAACATGGCAAAACCCCGTTTCTACTGAAAAAAAGCAAAAATTAGCCAGGTGTGGTGGCAGGCGCCTGTGGTTCCAGCTACTCAGGAGGCTGAGGCAGGAGAATCATTTGAACCCGGGAGGCGAAGGGTACAGTGAGCTGAGATTGTGCCATTGCACTCCAGCCTGGCTATAGAGCGAGACCCTATCTCTCAAAAAAAAAAAAAAAAAAAAAAAAATTAGAGTGGGTTTCAGCCTCAGGCCTTGGGCCGGCAACAGTGTTTAGCCAGAATGTAATAACATTATTCAAGTTTCATTATATTTACTTTTTTTCTGGTAGACTTTATCTTCTTAAGGTTTAAAAATTATAGAAAAGACCAGGGTCGGTGGCTCATGCCTGTCATCCCAGCACTTTGGGAGGCCTAGGCGGGCAGATCACTTGATGATAGGAGTTTGAGACCAGCCTGACCAATGTGGTGAAACCCCATCTCTACTAAAAATACAAAAATGAGCCAGGCATGGTGGTGCACACCTGTAAATCCAGCTACTCGGGAGGCTGAGGCAGGAGAATTGCTTGAACCCAGGAAGCGAGGTTGAGTGAACCAGTGAGCCAAGATCGCGACACTGCACTCCAGCCTGGGCAGCAGAGTGAGACTCCATCTTAGTAAAATAGATAAATAAATAAAATTACAGAAAAATTAAGAGTGCAGAGAGTTCCCATATGCTCTGTAATTCAGTTCCCTACAATTTACATTAGTATGGCCCATTTGCTATAATTAATGAACCTAGACTGATATATTATCATTAATAACTAAAACCCACAGTTTATTCAGATTTTAGAGATTTTTTCCTAATGTCCTTTTTCTGATCCAGGAACCGCATTATATTTAGCTGTCACATCTCCTTGGCTGTGACCATTTCTCAGACTTTGCTTGTTTTTGACAGCTGTGACAGTTTTGAGGTGTGCTGGTCAGGGCCCAGGCTTGGGTAATAGGTGAAGATTTGACCTTCCACCCTTGGATGTGAAACAAGTTACACATTCCTTTATTTTTCTAAAAAGTCTTTTAAAAATATAGGCTAGCTGGGCATGGTGGCTCTTGCCTGTAATCTCAGCACTTTGGGAGGCTGAGCCAGGCATATCATCTGAGGTCAGGAGTTCGAGACCAGCCTAGGTAACATGGTGAAACCCTGTCTCTACTAGAAATACAAAAATTAGCTGGGCGTGGTGGCAGATGCCTGTAATTCCAGCTACTTAGGAGGCTGAGGCAGGAGAATTGCTTGAATCTGGGAGGCAGAGGTTGCAGTGAGCCGAGATCGCGCCATTGCACTCCAGCTTGGGCAACAAGAGTGAAACTCCGTCTATAAATAAATAAAATAAAATAAAAGTATGAGCTAAATGCATTGGCTCACACCTATAAGCCTATTGTTTTGGGAGGCTGAGAAGGATCACTTGTGGCCAGGAGTTTAAGACCAAACTGGGCAACGAAGTAAGACCTTCTCTCTCTAAAAAAAAAAAAAAAAAAAAAAAATTAGCTGGGTGTGGCAGCATGTGCATGTGGTCCCCGCTCTTCTGGAGGCTTAAAGCAGGAGGATGGCTTGTTAAAGCAGGAGGATGGCTTGTTAAAGCAGGAGGATGGCTTGTTAAAGCAGGAGGATGGCTTGTTAAAGCAGGAGGATGGCTTGTTAAAGCAGGAGGATGGCTTGAGCCCAGGAGGTCGAGGCTGCAGTGAGCTGTAATCGCGCCACTACGCTCCAGCCTGGGTGACAGAGTGAGACCCTGTCTCCGTATAAATAAATGAAAATACGACTTTGTCCCACTCACTAGGGTTGGCATGAAATACAGTATTTTTAGGTCCTCCCCTCCCTAGAGTTGTTGAAAAGCCATGGGTGCCCTAAGAGAGACCTTCCTGTTTAGCTGCTGCTTTGGTGTCTTTCCTTGGCAGGCTGGTGGGTGAGGCTCTGGATGTGAGTATCCGTTAGACGCCCATCTGAGTTCATGCCTCCAGTGCCAGGGCCGAGGGTGGGTCTCCATCACTGAGACCTCGATGCTCCGCCCTCCCCTCCCCTCCAGCCAATCCAATTCTGTCAAGTCAAAAGCCTGGGAAAGGTTTTCTGGGGCAGGGGAAGCTCAGGCTCCAGAACATACAATCCTGCTTCTTTTCTCTCTCTTCCTGTCTACCTTCTTCCCCCTTCCTTTCTTTCCGTGGTATTTATCGAGGGCTAGCGTAGAGCAGATACCATCCTGAGTGTGGGCTGGGGAGGTGACGGTGATGACTGGAGTGGCACCGTGTCTGTCTCCATGGAGTGAACATTCTACTGGGGCCCCGGGGGCCAGAGAGGCAAACAGACCAAAAAAGAAGCACACAGATAAATCAGCAACAACAAAAACTCCCAAAACCTCAACCTGGAATAATTATCATGAAGGAAACAAGCCAGCAGCTAGGTGCAGAATCACTGAGGGGGTGCCCCGCAGGTGAGTGGTCAAGGAATCCCTCTCTGGGAGGCAGCATTCTTTTGGGACAGGTCCATGGCAGACAAAATGACTCAGTTTATTCCCCTCCCCCGCCCCTTTTTTTAAGTGGAATCTTGCTCTGTTGCCCAGGCTGGAGTGCAGTGGCGGGATCTCGGCTCACTGCAACCTCCGCCTCCCAAGATCAAGCGATTCTCCTGCCTCGGCCTCCTGAGTAGCTGGGATTACAGGTGTGCACCACCATGCCCGGCTACTTTTTTGTATGTTTAGTACAGATGGGGTTTCGCCATGTTAGCCTGGCTGGTCTCCAACTCCTGACCTCATGCAATCCGCCCACCTCGGCTTCCCAGAGTGCTGGGATTACAGGCTTGAGCCACCGCACCTGGCCTAATTTCCCCATTTGGTGGTTCAGTTGCGTTACGTCATTAATCATTAATAAAATCCCCTGCTTCCTGCTGCCTTGCAGGGTGGGCCGGTTTGGGCTTGAGACAGTTTCCATCCAGGTTCTTCAAGAAAGGCAAGAGCGTTGCCTTCCCAGAGTCATGCAGAGTGCACTTCCCATCACTGACGTGGGGCCCCATGAAGGTCCCTGCTGGCCTTGGCCGGGGATGGTCTTGGAACACCTTTCCCCCGTATCCCCTGTCATACAATGTGAGATGGACGATGTTTGTAGCACCCATGCTCAGCCCAGCTTGCCAAGCCCTGAAACTGATCCAGTGTATTCAAAAGCAGGACATTATAGGCACACTTTGATCCTTTAGTTATCAGCTGTGATCCATCATTTGTGATTCATCATTTGTGACCCACATAGCCCCATTCTGCCTTGTGATACCCAGTGAGTGAGGGGCTGGGGTCGGGTGGAGAAAATGGCCAGAAGCAAAGAGTTTGGAGCCTTGAGTAAAAGGAAGATGGCCAGTGCAGTTTCTGAAGCTGCTTTGGGACTTGGAGGGTTTTTTCCCCGTAAGAGAGGGAGTTGCTTACATGAAAGAGCCGTGATTAGAACAGGAGCGATGTAGGCTAGACAGCCAGAAGGACTTTCCTTTTGGAAAGGGTGGAAAAACCCCAGGAAGCAGGCCTGGTGGCAAGCTGGCAAATTGCAGGCCTGCAGTTGCTCAGCAGGAGGTTTGGAGCTCAGCTCCCAGCAGGGCCGGGCGAAGCTTGGGGAGACTGTGTCAACAGCGAAGATGAGCTTTGCGTTTACCTCTTAGGCTAAAAGGACTTAATGTCAGGGTGGGAAGGGTCATAACACATCAATGAGATAGAGTCCAGAGTCTGTCACGAGGAAACTGTGGTCCCTAAGCCAAGCCAGAACGGCTTTGATTATACCAACCAAGAGGGGCATTTTCCCTCTGGAAAGGAAGAGCCAACCCAGAGTTCTTCAGGGACTGATAGAGGAGAAAGAGATGAATTCAGACAATAGGGAAATAAACTAGAGTTTAGTAGGAATTGGGTAAAAGGGTCCTCAACCTATGAATTTTCTAGTTAGCCAGGTGTGTGAGCTAGCAACCAACCCCTGGCAGGATCCACAGTGAACTGTCTGCTGGAGGTTGAATAGAAGGTGAAGTCGGTGCCCCTGCCTCATCTGGTCCTGGCCACACACTGGCCTGGTATCCCCATCCCTGCACATGTACGGTACTGGCTACTAGTCCTAGCCCAGACACACCCCGAAGTGCCTCAGTCTGTTGTTTTTTTGGACCGAGTCTTGCTCTGTCTCCCAGGCTGCAGTGCAGTGATAGGATCTCGGCTCACCGCAATCTCTGCCTCCTGGGTTCAAGCGATTCTCCAGGCTCAGCCTCCCAAGTAGCCGGGATTACAGGCGCCCGCCACCACACCTGGCTAATTTTTGTATTTTTAGAAGAGACGGGGTTTCATCATGTTGGCCAGGCTGGTCTTGAACTCCTGACCTCAAGGGATCCGCCTGCCTCGGCCTCCCAAAGTGCTGGGATGACAGGCATGAGCCACTGTGCCAGGCCTAGTCTTTCTAAAAACTCTTGCAAACAGCAAATAGACACAAGTTAGGAGGAAGACATGGAGAGCCCAAGAGAGGTCCTGCAGATGGGATCGGAAAGCCTCGGGTGCTCGTTCTGATTTTTGTCAAGCTGGGTTATCTGGCTTCGCAGGGAGCGGCACAGGACAGACTCCACCAGCAACTGTGAACAAGGCCACTTACAGAGGACTTTCAGGGTGCTGTCGCATGTATTCACATTTGTCTTTTTATTTCATTTACAAAATTAATACTTAGTCCTTTACATACAAAATCAATACATGGTCCTTTTCTTTCTTTTTTTTTTTTTCTGAGATGGAGTTTCGTTCTGTCACCTAGGCTGGCAGTGGTGCGATCTCAGCTCACTGCAACCTCTGCCTCCGGGTTCAAGTGATTCTCCTGCCTCAGCCTCCCGAGTAGTTGGGTGCATGCCACCATGCCTGGCTAATTTTTATATTTTTTAGCAGAGACAGGGTTTCACTATGTTGGTCAGGATGGTCTCGATCTCTTGACCTCATGATCTGCCTGCCTCGGCCTCCCAAAGTGCTGGGATTAACAGGCGTGAGCCACTGCGCCCGGCCTAGATCATGTTTTTCAGATGCATCCATGGCGTTGCATGTATCTGTACTTTGTTCCTTTTTATTGTTGAGTGGTCTTCTACCACGTGGATTCTCTCTCTGTCACTCAGGCTGGATTGCAGTGGCCGATCTCGGCTCACTGCAACCTTCGCCTCCTGGGTTCAAGCGATTCTCCTGCCTCAGCCTCCCAAGTAGCTGGGATTACAGGTGTGCGGCACCACGCCCAGCCAACTTTTGCTATTTTGAATAAAACTGCTGTGAACATATTCATGCCAGTCTTTGTGGAGAGCACGCATGCTCACCGAATCCTTGCAGCAGCTAATAGGATGGCAATAGTGTTATTCCCGTTTTATAGATGAAGACACTGAGGCTCAGAGGGGGTTAGTTCCTATTCCAAGGCCACAGAGATAGTCAGAGCTAGGGGTGGGATTCCAACCCAGGTTTGTCTGACTGCAGCGTCTGCGTTTTTATTCCCTCACTGTAGTGTCTTTGCATCACAGCTGTTTGGGGCCATTAAGCATAAATGGCCTGTCAGTTTCTAACTGCCTTTTTGCTTACTACACTAGTTGCGATTGATAATCAAGCATCTGAGTCACCATGAAAAGATTCCACCAAACCTGTCTTTAAAGGACAGCAACATGGAAGGTGTGTGAGAGAAATTGCTAGCTAGGGTCATGGCAGTACCAGCAGGCTAGCAAGCAAGGAAGCACACCGACAGTGTTGCTTCCTGAAGCTCTAGTGGTCTGGAAATCTCATAGTTGTAATTCACCATCTCCCAGAGAAGCCAGGCACAGAAGGCGTTCTGGATATATAAAATAGTATATAAATAATCCGTGTATAAGAAACCACTCTGTTCTCTGCAGAGCCACACAGAATAGGGTTTTGGAGAGTCTGCTGGTTCTCGCTTTGAAAGATGTTGCTAAGCAATGTTACTAATATTATGGAAAGACAGCTTCCCTCCTGGCTTTTCCGCTCAGCCCCAGAAACCCTCGAGTTGGAAGTGGCTTCAGGAGTAGCAGCAGCTGGGGAGGTTTGGTAATCGGTGAGGTGGGGCTGGGGACCTTGGGTTGGAGAGAGATTGTGCTGCTGGCCACCCAGCCCTCGGCCTCATCAGCCCCTGATTCTCTGGACTGACTCCTGGGCAGCCTCTATGCAAAACAACACCTCTTCACGTTCATCAGAAATTTCACACACAGAAGGATCCTTCTGAATGTTTTCACTGTGGAAAAAATTATTATAGACATGCTGCTTAGCAAAAATTCAAAAATCCATAAATGAACTTCAGAAAAGAAAGTCTTTTAAATAACTTCAGTAACCCAAGGGCTGTCTGAAGAACTTCTTTCTTCCTCCCTCTACCCACTCTCCGTAATCCCCGAACAGGAAGTCGGTGGGGTTCTGATTGACGTCGCGCACTGCAGGCTCCCCCTTCATGGCTCTGGGTACTGGAGTGCTGAGTGCCCACGGCTGAGTGGGATCTGTGGGTTTCCTCGGCGTGGTTTCCTTTCCTCGGAGCTCGGAAATGCCACACAAGTCACGGAGACTGTTTCCAAAACCTGAGCCAGTTTAGATCCTCTGCTTAATATGACGTCTGTGGCCCCAGGAAAGTTGGGCTGAGCTGAGGTTTCCCAGGCTTGTCTTTGAGGCCTCCCAGCCATGCCTGGGGATGCCGTGGCCTGCGTTATTACAGAAGGACCCTATTGTGGTGGGATGGAGCTCTTGCGGCTGGTTGTGGGCTCTGGGAGGGGATTTTAGAAGCGGGGAGGAGAGGCAGTATGTTGGCAAAGATTCTTCCTGTGTCTCTCTCTTCTCTTTCTTTCTTTTTGAATTGGTTATTTATTTATGAGACAAAGTCTTGCTCTGTTGCCCAGGCTGCAGTGCAGTGGCATGATCTCGGCTCACTGCAAACCCAGCCTCCTGGGCTCAAGCAGTTTTCCTGCCTCAGCCTCCCGAGTAGCTACAGGCACCCACCACCAAGCCCGGCTAACTTTTGTATTTTTATAGAGATGGGGTTTCACGTTGGCCAGGCTGGTGTTGAACTCCTGACCTCATGTGATCCACCCACCTTGGCCTCCCAAAATGCTGGGATTACAGGCGTGAGCCATTGTGCCCAGCCCCATCTCTCTCTTTTCAAAATAGAAACTGCAAATGACTTCAATCTTTCCCTTCCCCCACCGTCTTCCTCCTAAGGGGGCATCCCAGAGACGCAACTGTGCTGTGGCCCAGCAGGGGGCGCTGATGCACCTGCCAAGAGTGGAGGTTGCCTACCAGCACAGGTGTGAGTGTTCAGCTGTGTGCGAGGGGGCTTCTGAGTGATATGCCCGCGCAGGTGTGTGTATTCGTATACCCCCAAGGGCGGAAGAGGGCGGGGGTGCTGGCCTGTCCTTTCCAGCGCTCTGTTTATAACCCTTGCGTTGCTCCAAAAGTTGTGTTGTCCATGGAATGAATGGCTGGGACCCTGCCCGTGGAGGGGAGGGGCACGGCGTCTGAAGACACCTGGTTTTCATCAAAGGCCCCAGCGTCCTTGCTCCATAGCCCCTCTTGCCCCCATCCACCCGCAACCACAGCCCAGAAAGGCAGCAGTCATTCTGCTGAGCAGTGGAGCGCTGGGAGTTGGAGGCTGGGCAGGGCAAGGAGGTGGAGTTTGCTGCAGGCTGGCTCTCTGACCAGGGACACGGGCATTGGGGCTGATTCCTGCTTTCTCATGGACGTGTCTCCTGGAGCTGGTTCCCAGGCACAGAAGGCCCTTTTCTTCAGGGCCAGGCATGCGTGTCTGTCTGCCTCAACCCACTGGCCCCTTAGGAACGGGCTGTGCAGCTGTCTGCTCTCTGTTCATGATTAACTTCCCCGTCTCCCGCCCCAGGCCTGATTCCCACCCAGACCCCCTCAGCCTTTCGAGTTCTCTGGGACTGGGAGAGACCTGGGTTGGCAGCTGCCTGGCACTCTGGGATGACTGTGGGCTCTGGAGGCTGGAGAAGGCCACGGAGATCCTGTGAGCTAGGACCTGGAGGAAGACCCCTTCACTGACTGCTGTGGTCCTCACTTCCCGTGGTCTGCATGTATTCAGCTTTCTCAGCCCATCCCAAAGTGCCTCATAAATGTGGCCTTAGAGCACGGTAATGTGAAAATTCTTCCCTGTCCATTCCCTTTTGAACTGGGATTTTTTTCAAGGACAGTGCCTTGGTTTGCTGCAGGCATGTCACTAACACCTAGCACCGCCTGCTTTTTTAAGGAAGGTGCTTCAATCTTAGAGCTTTTGTCAGGCAACAGTATTGAGGTAAAATTTAATAAATTTATATTTGTTTTCATGGTAGGAATGGCAAGTGAGAATGGATTTTCATTCAGGGTTGCGATAACGTTTTCTTGTAAAATTAAGTAAAGGCCGGGCTCAGTGGCTCACATCTGTAATCCCAGCACTTTGGGAGGCCAAGGCGGGCGGATCACCTGAGGTCAGGAATTTGAGACCAGCCCGGCCGACATGGAGAAATCCCGTCTGTACTGAAAATACAAAAATTAGCTGGGTGTGGTGGCGAATACCTGTAATCCCAGCTACTCGGGAGGCTGAAGCAGGAGAATCACTTGAACCCAGGAGGTGGAGGTTGCAGTGAGCTGAGACCACACCATTGCACTCCAGCCTGGGCGACAAGAGCAAAACAATGTCTCAAAATAAATAAATAAATAAATAAATAAATAAATAAATAAAATTAAGTGAAAAAGTAAGTCGATGTAGTTAAAACAAAATAATGAACAGCAGAGCAGCATGACATTAAGACAAAGAATCATGGAGGTGGTGGTGAATGGCCCAACTGTGGAGACCTTTGGCTGGGCTCACCACACACTGGCTGGAAATGGTCTTGTCTGTGGTTTCCTGTGTGTTGACCCTGTTAGTTTCAGGCAGGGATGGTCTTCCATTTTTCTCTCTTGCCCTGGTTGCTTGCGTAAAGCTGGACATACTGTGCGTGTTTAATACATGCTGGTGGAATGGGTAAGCCTAGCATTGATGGTTGTTCCATTCTCTTCTGTTGATGGGTTTTCTCATGCTTTGGGGTTCCCGCTGTGGGATGTGGGGCGTGGGTGTGACGGCTGACGGGGCTGGAGTGAGAGTTAAGGACGGAACTGCTGTCTATGTCCTGGAGGCGGCAAGCTTGTAGGGCAGGGGCAGAAGGATGGACTCTCGCTGCCAGGAACATTCTACGTCTTAGAGACTCAGGAGTCAGGGTCTGAGAGCTTATGGTTTTTTGGGGACAGCCTTGTGTTTGCAGCCACATTGGGGTTGTGGAGGGACTGAGAGGGCTGGGAACTCCAGAATAAGAGAAAGAATAATGCAACTTGCTGGGTGGATTTGGTGCCTTCATCATCCCAATTCCCTGTTGTTGTTTGAAGAGATGGGCGTCTCATTATGTTGCCCAGGCTGGTCTAGAACTTCTAGTCTCAACTCAAGTGATCCACCTGCCTCGGCCTTCCAAAGTGCTGGGATTACAGGTGTGAGCCCTCCTGTTACCCACTTGACCTGAGCTAGCACTTGACTTGAACTGGCTCCCACACCCCCACCTGCTGGGAAGAAGGGTCCGGCCTTCTGCTGAGATGCAGCCTTCTGTGTGTGGATAAAATACACTCCATGCTAGGACAGACCTAAGGCCAGCGCCCTCATCACCCTCTCTGCCATCTAGCGGAAGCAGTCTATCAGCTACCCTGTGGGTACTTGGGTGCTGTGTGCTACAGCGAGGCGGGAGAGGGGTAGGAGAAGCTCTGGGCTGTGCTGCTGCTCTTCCCTCTTCTCCACCAAGGACACTCATTTATTCTTTTTCCAGACCAATTCTATTTTTTTTTTAAAATGGAGCCTCACTCTATCATCCAGGCTGGAGTGCAGTGGTGTGGTCTTGGCTCACTGCAACCTCCGCCCCCACTTCCCGGGTTCAAGCGATTCTCTTGCCTCAGCCTCCCAAGTAGCTGGGATTACAGGTGTCTGTCACCATGCCCAGCTAATTTTTGTATTTTTAGTGGAGACAGGGTTTCACCATCTTGGCCAGGCTGGTCTTGAACTCCTGACCTCGTGATCCACCTTCCTCGGCCTCCCAAAGTGCTGGGATTACAGAGTCACCGCACCCGGCTTCCAGACCAATTCTTAAGTCACTACTGGGGTAGTACTTGCAGCCCGCCTAACCAGCAATCCCAGGAGTGGGCCCGGGTTATTCCAATCTTTAGCTTTAAAAAGATGTCCATGGCTATCTATATCTCTGATCCCCCACAAGCCCAGCAGGGAGAGGGTGGGAGGGGGGCAAGGCCAGTGGTAATGGCCTCTTCATGAATACACCAGGTGGATTTTAGTACCACCCTGGGGCTCCGTTCCCTCCCCGCCAACTCCAGTGCCAGCAGGAAGCAGGGCTGACGCCTCCGGGCCTCGAATTTGTTTGCAGCCCCTCTCCCCTCTCCACCCAGCATGGTCCCCTCCCAGCCTGGATTTTCTGTGTTTGCTTGAACACCAGACTGTAAAAAATACAAGGCAAATTGCCTCGGGGGACCTCTCTGGCCCCTACAGGGCTGTTTCCAAAGATGGACTAATTGGCTTGTTTAAATTCCCTCCAGCCCCCTGCCCACCCCTCTTTCCCTAGGGGGCAAAGCGGTGAGTGATGCTACGGGAGCGGAAGAGGGCTGGAAGGCTGGACAGCACGTGGAAGTGGATGAGGGGCTTGTGAGCGAGGTCCCGCGCCGAGGGTAGGGACCAGGCCCTAGCCCTGTCCCCGGGACCTGGCGCGACCCTCCGTCCTTCCTTCCCTAGCGAGATGAGGCTGGTGCGGTGTGCAGGGGCGGGAGGGGCGCACGCGGTGAGTGTGTAGAGGCCAGGGCGGGGGGGCGGGAAGGGTAGCGTGGGGGCAGCCCGGCCCGCCTGGAGGAAGTGGGGTCGCCGTGAAGTTGGTCCTTGACCCTGTGTGGAGTCAAACTCCCAGGGCCGGGAGAGCCGGTGTCCGCGCGGAGCCGACCCCAGCCCGCCCCTGCGCCCCTGCCCTGCGATCCTTGCACGGACCACGGGGGGAGGCGGGGGGCAGAATTCTGCCTCGTCCACGGCGGCCCCGACCCCGGGACCTGGGCCCGAGAGCTGCGAGCCGGGGTGGGGGTGGGGGCGCCGGGCTCAGGTGCCCTCTGTCAGCGCGGGAAGGCCGGGAGGTGAGCGCGCGCGGGCAGCGTGTTTGGACGGAGGACGCGCGTTTCCGCCCAGTGCCTGTTTTCTCTCCCTGTTTTAAAGACAGTGACAGCATCGGAGAAGTATCCCGGGGCCGGGCCGGGGAGGGTGGCTGCCGCCTCTGCCTGGGGAGGGAGCCCGGGGCCGGGGTAGGAGCGGGCGAGGGAAGGCAGGGCCGGGGCCAGGGCTCAGGAGGGCGCCTGCGGGCCGCGCAGGGGGCGCCGAGTTCCCGGGAGCGTGTCCCCTCTGCCCGCGCCTCGCGCCCTCTACCATCCGGGCGGCCGAGGCCGAGGCCGGGGCGCGGGAGGCGGGGCCGGGGCGGGTCCCGGCGCGGGCGGCGCGTCTGAGCGGGAGCCGGGAGCTGCCCGCCCGGGCCGCGCCCCGAGCGAGCCTTGGAAATGCCCGCGCCGGGGGAGCGGACGGCGGTTGCCCCGCGGGCCCCGAGGAGACGCTGAAGGTCGCCGGGAGGGAGAGAGCGCGCGGTCACCTGACCCCCGGGGCGCACCTAGGCGGGGCGGGGCCCATGCGCGGCGGAGGCCGGGGGCCGGGGCGCGGGCGCGGGGGCCGGGCGCGGAGCGGGGGCGGCGGCGGGGACAGCAGCGGGGACAGCAGCCGGGACGCGGGCGGGCAGGGGCGCGGCCGGGCACCGCCGGCGGCCTCGCCATGTCCCAGCCCGCGGGGAGGAGGCACTGCCGAAAGGCGGGGATCCGCGCGGCCGTGGTGCTCATCGGACTCCTGCACAAATCCCGGAGGCAGAATAAAGAGAAAAGGTAAGCCCCGGCCCCCCGCGTCCTCCGCTCGCCTACTCGACTCCGGTTTCCTTCGGGGTGGACTTTTCCGATGGGGGTTCGCCTCCGTGCTGGCTGGAAAAAAGCCTCCCCTCCCGGTACGGTCGCGGGGAGAGAGTTAGGAGCTTTGCCCCGAGACCGGCTGGTGCGGGGGAGCCTGGGCAGGACCTTGGCGGAATCGGGGGCGGGGGCGGTTGGGAGGGCCCTCGGGGTTGATCCCTGACCGAGAGACCCCGCGTCCGTCGCCCCCAGACCCTGCGCTTGCAGAGCGCAGCCCCTTTTCCGAAGCCTGTGGCCGCGGATAGCCTCCATCCAGCCCGGCGGCTCCTTGCGCCGGGGTTGCCATTTGCTTCTCTGCAACTTGGCTGAGCCCGCGAGGTGCCTGCCTGGCCGCGATCCGCCTGCTCTACGCGCAGTGCCGGCAGGCGAAGAGCAAGTTTGGAGGTCGCCCACTCCCCCCGCCCCCGCGCCCCACCGCCCCGGGGTGACTTCGGGTTTTCCGCCTTTGCCCCTTCGCCTTCCTTGAGTTTGCGCTTCTGTTTGCTCCTGGGTGTTGAAAATAGTTTTCTTTAGCTATTTCAGAGACGTTTTGGACGACCTGCGTGGTGAGAGGTGTGGGGCTTGGGTGGGCAAAGGAGGTTCTGGGGAAGCGTTCTGGGCTGCAGCCCCCAGCTGCAGGTCTGACATCCACCAGACCCCTCGGAGCTACCCAGGCAGGTCGTTGGCACAAAGCCTCCCTGTTCTGCTAGGGTGCATGGCAGAGCCTCCAGCAATGGGGGGAGGGGAGGATTCACGCTGCCTGCCCACAGAGATGTTGCCGGGGTTTGGGGTAACGTCCAGTGACCCTGCTGGATCCTCATTTCCAGTGGAGTTTTGAAGTGGTTAATACTGTATCCCTATAAGACACGGGCAGTAGGGCCAGAGACACCTGGGGGTGACCAACAGCCTCTGGACTTGCCACAGGCTGAACGCACCTGGGGAGGCAGCAGGTAGTGAATGGGGGACTTTGAGAAGCCGGCACCGATTGCCTTTCTGGCAGGTTGTCCTCCATTCTCTCATCCCCCTTCCTATAATGTAGAGTAGCAGGACGTTTCCCACAGCATAGAATGCATTTCCAGTGAAATGACATAAGGTGGCTGAGCATGGAATAACATTGAGTCACCTCGTGAGAAAGTTCTTCCCTTTTCCGTTCTCTGCGAAGCCTTGTGAGTTCTTTAGGGGAAGTTTCAGGTTGGTGCTGGTCGGCCTTTGACACCTTTAAAAACACTTGCTAATCTTCCTTTTGTGACAAAGAGAGAACTGACCTCTGGCTCAGGCCCTCTGAAGTGGAGCACGGTGCCTGGCTAGAACTTAGGTTGTTTTATTTTTGTTTTATTTATTTTTAGGATTCCTTCCTGGTTAATGGCCAGGGGTACTGATTTTTTTCCCATTTGTGGTAGTGATATAAAGCATCACTTTAAATTAAACATATGAAGTCACAGAATGAATCTATTTAATTAATTAATTTTTTTTTTTGAGGCGGATTTTTGCTCTGTCGCCCAGGTTGGAGTGCAGTGGCGGGATCTCGGCTCACTGCAACCTCCGCCTCCCGGGTTCAAGTGATTCTCCTGCCTCAGCCTCTGTAGTAGCTGGGATTGCAGGCTCCTGCCACCATGTCCAGCTAATTTTTTTGTATTTTAGTAGAGACATGGTTTTCACCATGTAGCCCAGGGTTATCTTGAACTCCTGAGCTCAGGTGATCCACCCACCTTGGCCTCCCAAAGTGCTGGGATTACAGGCGTGAGCCACCGCACCCGGCCAAAATGAATCTGTTTAATAGAAATAGTAGTAATCATAGTACAAGTGTTATGAAATATAGTGGAAATCCTGCAAGTGGTCTAGGTATAGCTGATGCCAGGGCCATGTGTGTCTAGCAGAAAGAGCTGCCGTGGGAACTCTGGAGGGCAGTGTTCCAGGGCCGGACCCTATTTTGCCCTGGACTTTGATTCCCTTCTGTTTTCTGCCCTCCAGCATGTTATCTGTAGAGTGGTGGTGAACAAGTCAACTCTAAAGCCAGAAGGATGTATGGGATGGCTGATCTGAGATAACCTGGGCCTTCTTTGAGGGCTGAAAGGGAAAATGTGCTTGGTAGAAAGGCAGATGCATGGGCCCAGCTCCTGATTCTGAGTATAGAAAGGTGATGGTTGGTGGGTGGCGAGGAAAAGCCCCCTGCACCGAGAGCTAGACGTCCTCTCCCTGGCTCATCTGTTGACTGTGGTGTGATGATAGATTTCATCTCTGTGAGCCTCAGTTTCTGCCGCCCCACAAAGGGCTTGGGGGGCGCAAGTCAGATCATGTGAGTGGAGACGCGACTGGAAGGTCAGAAGTGCTGCAGCCGGTGAAGGGGGTTTCATCAGCACTGCTCCCGCTCCTCTCCCTGACCCTCTGCCCTGGTGACCAAAGTCAGCTGTCTGGTGGTGATGACCCCACCAATGCAGTCAAGACCAGCCATGTTTGGCCAAGGAGGCAGCCAGGGGGGCATGGGCCTGGGCAGAATGAGTCTGTGTTGGGGGATGCAGTGAGGTACAGGGGAGGACCTGGATGGGGAGCAGGAGGGATTGGTCAGAGCCAGGGTGCCCCAGGCCTGTGGAGTCTTTTCTTTCTTCCTGAATGCACTGCGCTCTTGCCTGCAATACAGGCAGACATTAGTGGCCTTCCCAGCCCCTGGCTTCATCCCATTCTTCTGTGGTTCCAACCATCCTGATGGCTTTGGCCGTGGACTTAACCTACCCGAGGAGAAAGAGTGATTGGTTTCCTCATGGTGCTAAGTGACCTCTGCTTCCCTGGCTGTATCTGCAGTTTCTTTGTCTTTAAGCATCTGAAATCAGTGCAGCGAACACTATTGACCCCGGCTCTGCGGGTGCTGGTGGCCACAGGAGGCCTGGAGCAGGCTGCAGCTGCCAGCCTCTCTTCAGCATCCCCCAAACTACATGCTGGGTGTTAAATTTGATGAGTTCTTCCTTCCTCCCCCTGTCATCACAGGGTTGGGTCAGGCTCAGGCCCCTTCTCATCCTTCCAGAGGCTTGATCCATCCATCGATCTTCCCAGCACCTTTAATTGACAGGCGTGTGCAGATGACACTCTTGGCTTTTAGCCTGAAGGGTTGAAATGGTTGTGTGTGGCTTGCAGTGACTGCCCAGCGGTCTTTGTCATCCTCCTGCTCTCTCCAGGCCACTTGGAAATATTGCCTATTAGGGGACAGGGAGGTGTGCCAGGCAGGGTGGTAATGAGACAGGTGTTCCATATAGTCCCAGAACTAGGAGACTCCCACGTGGTCTTGGTAGTTCCCAAGAATGGTGCTCCAAGCTCCAACTTCAATTTCCCTTTCGAGAAATGGGCATGGCACTCATCATTTAGGACGTGGCTGCGCTCTCTGGGAGTTGTAGGGCAGCCTGGAGGTTATGCCTCTTTCTGCCCGTCTTACAGGGTTTCTGGCACATAGGATCTTGTAAAAGCAGCAGCGTGTCTGAGAGGGGATTGAGTTTGAGCATAGCTGCGGGGAGACACCTGGATGAAGCTGTCCTCAAAACTGGCGGTTTGGAAACCGTTTTGATTTTCAGAGCCTGCTTCCTATAGATGTGGGTAGTGGGGAGCTCGGCTCTCCAAGGGGGACAACAGACTCCTTTGCTGGGAAGGGCAGAGGCAGAGAAACACAGTCAAAATCTGTACGCTCTTGGCTGGGCATGATGGGTCACGCCTGTAATCTCAGCACTTTGGGAAGCCAAGGCCGGTGGGATCACCTGAGGTCAGGGGTTCGAAACCAGCCTCGCCAACATGGTGAAACCCCGTCTGTACTAAACATACAAAAATTAGCTGGGCCTGGTGGTAAGTGCTTGTAATCCCAGCTATTCAGGAGGCTGAGACAGGAGAATTGCTTGAACCCGGGAGGTGGAGGTTGCAGTGAACCGAGATTGCGCCACTGCACTCCAGCCTGGATGACAGAACAAGACTCTGTCTCAAAAAAAAAAAAAAAAAAGTACATTCTGAAAAATGTGGGTAAAGGCAGTGTGGCCTTGGGTGTGATTTTCTGAACTGGAGAGAGGTCTTTTAGCATAATGAAAACAAGTCCACTTCTTACAGTGGGTAGTTATTTTGGGACAAGCCCCATCATGGAGTTTATGAAGAGGAAAATATGGATTCACTCATCATTCAGCAAATTCTGGCAGGCTCTCAGGTGAGAGCCTCAAATCTAATGAATATGATCCCTTTGTTGTGGAGTATCATATCTGGTTGGTTGTTTCTGGGCAGAAAAAGCCTATTGCAATTCTTTTTTAAAAAAATGTTGCTGTGGAAATTCTCAAGCATACACAAAAGTAGAGAGAATAGGGTAACATAATACCTAGCTTCAGTCATTATCAACTTATAGTCAATCTTCTTTCGTTTATTTACCAATACACTCCTCCACAAAATTACTTTGAAGTAAATCTCAGACATTAGATATTTCATTCTTAAATATCTCAGTTTGCATCTTAAAGACAGTAATTCTTGGCCAGGCACAGTGGCTCACACCTGTCATCTCAGCACTTTGGGAGGGTGAGGTGGGAAGATCACCACTGGAGTCCAGGAGTTCGAGACCAGCCTGGGCAATATAGTGAGACTCATTTCTACAAAAAAAATGAAAAAAAATCAATCGAGCATGGTGGCATGTGCCTTTGGTCCCAGCTACTTGGAAAACTGGAGCATGAGAGTTGCTTGAACCTGGGAGGCAGAGGCTGCAGTGAGCCAAGATCGAGCTACCGTACTACAGCCTGGGCAGCAGAGCGAGACCTGTCTCAACAATAAAACAACAGAAGGTTAAGAATTTATTAAAAAAAAAAAGCATAGCACTACCATTATTATACTCCTCTAAATTACCAATGATTTCTTAATACTATATTCAGTCAGTATTTGAATTTCCCCAGTTGTCTCATAAAAGTTTTCAAAAGCTTCTTTGAGTCAGAATTCAAACAGTGCTATGTGATGGGTGATGTGTCTCTTAATCTGCATTTTCCTCCAACTCTTTTTTTTTTTTTTTGTTTGAGACAGGGTCTTGTCTTGCTCTGTCACCCAGGCATGATCTTGGCTCACTGCATCCTCCACCTCCTGGGTTTGGTTCAAGCGATTCTTGGGCCTTAACCTCCTAAGTAGCTGGAATTACAGGCGCCTGCCACTACGCCTGGCTAATTTTTGTATTTTTAGTAGAGATGGGGTTTTACCATGTTGGCCAGGCTGGTCTTGAACTCTTGGCCTCCAGTGATCAGCCCACCTTGGCCTCCCAGAGTGCTGGGATTACAGGAGGCATCAGCCACCCCACTCGGCCCTTCCAATTCTTTTACAAAATTTTTAATTTAAGTTAAAATTTTTTGGAGATGTGGTCTTACTCTGTCACCCAGGGTGGAGTGCAGTGGTGTGATCTCAGCTCACTGCAACCTCTGCCTCCCGGGCTCAAGCGATCCTCTCACCTCAGCCTCCTGAGTAGCTGGGATTACAGTTGCCCATCACCATGCCCAGCTAATTTTTGTATTTTTTATAGAGATGGGGTTTTGTCATATTGCCCAGGCTGGTCTCGAACTCCTGCACTCAAGTGATCTGCCCACTTTGGCCTTCCAATGTGCTGGGATTATAGGTGTGAGCCGCTGTGCCTGGCCCACCAACTCTTTTTTTTTTTTTCCCCCCTACAATTTGTTTACTGAAGAAACTGGACTGTTTGTCTCGTGGAGTTTCCCACGGTCAGGATTTTGTGGATGGCATCTCCTGGTGTTATTTAGCATGTTCTGCTGTCCCCTGTGTTACTTGCAAGTTAATATTTAGTTCTAGAGGCACCATTAGATTTCGTGTTTTTTTTTTGTTGTTGTTGTTTGTTTTTGTTTTTTGGCAAGAGTGTGCCATTAGTAGTTGTGTAGTTGTCCGTTTTTGTGACGTTAGCCATTGTTGATTGACTTGTTTCTAGGGTTTGAACCTGGTATTAGGAGGATACTTGTGTCCTGCCATTGCAGGCAGCCCTATGAGCTGGCTGGACACGAGGTCTGAGCCTGTGGGTTGTCCAGAGTTCTGGCCTTGGAGTCCCAGAGTCCCAGAGCCCAGAGTCCCAGAGTCCCAGAGCTGGAAGGGACACGAGACGGGAACTGATCCACTCCCTGGCCCCGGAACAGATGGCTGCTTGCTCTCTCCTTAGGAGGCAGCTGGGTCCTGGCCTTTCTGGAACGGCCTGTCTCCTGTCCTCTCCTGTATGACGTTTGAATGACACCTGGGAGTCTGCTGTAGCTTTAAAGAACAAACATCTCCCTTTAGCCAACTTTCCGCTATTAACTTCACCAAGGGGCTGAGGCGTTAGATGGTTTGAGTTGAAGGGACAGAATGTGAGGCACAGATGGGCTTAATTCTTTGTGAGCCACTATTTTAATCTCCTGCTTCTAGTTTCCCTTATCCTCTCTCCTTGTGGTGGCCAGAGTGGAGTTTAAAACATTCACATAAAGCCAGGTCTCTCTCCTGAGGAAAGTTCTCTGTAGACTTTCCATTATACTTACTTATCTGTGTGTTTTTTTTTTTTTTTTTTTTGAGACAGTGTCATACTCTTGTCTCCCCATCTGGAGTGCAGTGGCGCAATCTCGGCTCACTGCAGCCTCCACCTCCTGGGTTCAAACGATTCTCCTGCCTCAGCCTCCCAAGTAGCTGGGATTACAGGCGTGAATCACTGCGCCTGGGTAATTTTTTTGTATTTTCAGTAGAGAAGGGGTTTCACCATGTTGGCTGGGCTGGTCTTAAACTCCTGACCTCCAGTGATCCACCCACCTTCATTTCCCAAAATGCTGGAATTACAGGCGTGAGCCACTGCTCCCGGCCCACTTTCTTTTATACTTTAAATGAATTCCACACTCCGGAGTCCGGTCTGCACACCCTGCCTGCTTCTCTGGCCTTGCCTCCCGCTTGTCGTCCTCTCCTCCCCGTGATCGCCATGCTTCTGCTGCGGGGTTGCCTTCCCAGGCCTGGAACATGGCAGGTTGGGTCCTGCCTCAGGCCCTTTGCACCTGCTGTTTACAGTGAGTTCATTGCCTGTCGTTTCCTCATCACCAAACTCTTAACTCAAATGGCATCTCTTCCGAAAGGCCTCCCCTGACGATGCCACCTAAGCGGCTCACTCCAGCCGTTATTGCTTTAGCCTGCTGTATTTCCTCTGCAGCACTTCTCATTTACTTATAGTATCTAGTTTATGCAATAAACAGTTGATTAGCTGTTCCCTCCCCTAGAGCGGGAACCATTTGAGAGCAGGGACTTTGCCTTCTTTATCTCCAGGTCTCCATTGCCCAGAATAGGAGACGCTTAGTCAATATTTGCTGAGTGAATGGATGGAAGCCCAAGAGGCTTCCTGGCTCCCCTGAGTAGAACGTGCCCACTTCCTGTTGCCCTGGGGTATTTTTCTTTTTTTTTTTTTGAGACAGAGTCTTGCTCTGTCACCCAGGCTGGAGTGTAGTGGCATGATCTTGGCTCGCTGCAACCTCTGCCTCCTGGGTTCAAGTGCTTCTCCTGCCTCAGCCTCCCAAGTAGCTGGGATTACAGGCACCTGCCACCATGCCCAGCTAATTTTTGTATTTTTAGTAGGGACAGGGTTTCACCATGTTGGTCAGGCTGGTCTCGAACTCCTGACCTCAGGTGATCCTCCCACCTCACCCTCCCAAAGTGCTGGGATTACAGGTGTGAGCCACCATGCCTGGCTAAGTTTTGTATTTTTAGTAGAGATGGGGTTTCTCTATGTTGGCCAGGGAGGTCTCAAACTCCTGACCGCAGGTGATCTTCCTGCCTCAGCCTCCCGAAGTGCTGGGATTACAGGTGTGAGCCACCGTGCCCGGCTCCCTGGGACCCTTTTAATAATCAGTGCCCTCCAAAGGGCGCCCTTTTCTTGTCTGAGATTGGGGACTCTCTCCCTTCCCTCACCTCCCTTCCCTTCTGGAAGGGATTTTGTAGAGAATTGCAGACAATCACTTGCTCATGTGTATTTCTGGTGTTATGCCTCACCTCTGCATAGTTTTGGGACCTGTAGACATGAGGGCCCAGGCTCAGCCATGACCAACCGTCCTGAAGCTGCAGCTGGGAGTCAGGGCTGTTGCTGACTCTGGGTTCCTAGGTCTTGGGAGCCGCGGCCTGATTGGCAGAGGCAGCCTCTCTTCACTTAATGTCGACGAGGGGCCAGTGGGCATCTGAATTAGTGAACAGTCGCCATTAGCCAATATACATATTTTTCTAAATGTGGTTTTATCTCTTCAGAGCCTGTGTGGTGCACAGATGGCTGCTTACCAGGATGTTGCCAAATAGAGGGCTTGTCAGGCCTGCTCGGTTAAATCAGCGAGGAGCTCTGTGTTCAGACGGGGGCTGCCGAAGGACCCAGGAAGCATCTCAGTCATTTTAAGCAGATGAAGCACCCCACGCCCCCTGACTCCCTGCCCCACAGTAAACTCAATCTCTTTGCCTACTGAATCCATAAAAAGTAAATGAGGTAGGCAAGATGATTTCAGGTGTGGACAAGAGCTTTTTATTTTAATAGCTACTTTAAAAAATGAATTCTGGCAAGTGATACTGGTTTTCCATGTACGATCGTTATATAACATTAAAAAACCCAAATTTGGGCTGGGCACAGTGGCTCACGCCTGTAATTCCAGCACTTTGGGAGGCCGAGGAGGGTGGATCACTCAAGGCCAGGAGTTTGAGATCAGCTTGGCCAACATGGTGAAACCCCGTCTCTACTAAAAATATAAAAATTAGCCGGGCATGGTGTTGGGTGCCTGAAATCCCAGCTACTCAGGAGGCTGAGGCAGGAGAATTGTTTGAACCCAGGAGGTGGAGGTTGCAGTGAGCGGAGATCACACCACTGCACTTTAGCCTGGGCGTTAAAGCCAGACTCTGTCTCAAAAAAACAAAAAACAGAAAAACCCCAAATTTGTTTAAGTAAGAAAGTGTGAGTCAATTTAAAGAAAAGTGTTAAGGGAAGTCACAGGGAAAAGTGGGGAAGATGAAACTGCCTGAGGTTTAGGGAGTGCCATTGGAAGGAAGGACCCGTTTCCCACATGTTAAAATGGGCCCAACAGCACCAACGTCCTGGGGTTGGTGAAGCTCGGAGGGCTGTCACAAGCCAACACATTTCAAGGCTTGCGGTTTTCTGGTCCCCGTGCTAATGGCGTACGTGCTTATTTGTCTATTTGTCCTAATTCTACCAGTTATCATGTCTGTTTTTCAGCCAAGGAACAGAAGCTCAGAGGTCAAGGAGTATGCTAGGGGCAGAATGAAAGGTGGAGGGGCAGTGATTTTACCCTGGTCTGTTGGGGTCTAGAGACTGCTCTTAACTGTCATGTTATTTAGGACCCAAGATAAGCGTTTGTGAAGTGCCTGGCTTGTAAGAGGTGCTTGGTGCATGCTGCTGCTGCTGTGATTGGCACATGAAAGTGTAACATGTGTACTGTGAGTGTCCAGGTTTTAAGGGTACAGCCCTGTGAGTTTTCACTTAGCTATCTTCCTGTGTAGACACTACTCAGATTCAGATATAGAGGTTTCCAGCACTCCAGCAGGGTCTCTTATGCTTCTCCATAGTCCAGTGGCTCATACCTGTAATCCTGGCACTTAGGGAGGCCGAGTCAGAGGGATCACTTGCGGTTAGGAGTCCAAGACCAGCCTGGCCAACATGGTGAAACCCCGTCTCTACTAAAAATACAAAAATTCACTGGGCATGGTGGCGGCGCCTGTAATCCCAGCTACTCAGGAGGCTGAGGCAGGAAAATCACTTGAACCCAGGAGGTGGAGGTTGTCGTGAGCTGAGACCGCTCCTTTGCATTCCAGCCTGGGCGACACAGCGAGACTCCATCTCAAAAACAAAAAAACAAAAAAACAAAGTGAAGTCAGGCTCATCACTTTAGGGATTCCACTGAGAGTGTCTGGGTGGGGCCTGGGGTAGCCTTTACATCCATGGCAGAAGGAAGAACATGGCTGGTATTTCATAAGCTGAGATTTCTGAGTGTGGGGCTCCTGCTTGAACCGTGAGGAGGATCTCAAAGAATCCAAGCTCATTTCTTGAGGTGAATACACTGGGTTTCACCTTCCCTTCTCCTTCCAGACAGACTTAGTGGGAGCCTGGAGCCGACACTGTTTATTCATTGTCCTTGGAGCAAGGGTGGATTGAAAAATTGTCACTTGCTTTTAAGCTTATCAGTTATGAACACTCTGGTTCATGAAGGCTGGAGCTCTAGCCAAGTCCTTCCCAGAGTCCTCCACGGGTGGGTGGCCTGGCTTGGAGCTGGAGACACCTCTGGAGACACGTCGGCCCCATGCATGTCCTGAGACAGCTGACCTGGCCTTGCGGTTAGTCCATTCCAAAGGCAGGAGTGGGCAGACCTGTGGATTAGAGCCGTCTCCTCCATTTGTCTTTGCCCCTCCTCTGCCTTTTTCTCTTTCTTTACTGTGAAGATCTTTATCAGCCACACTGAATGCTGTGTGGTAGGATCAGGGCACCATGATGACACCTGTTGTCAGAAGGGCTTACTCTGGGGGGTAAAGTACCTTGTAACAACCCTACTAGGGAGGTATTACTCTCGCCCCTGGTTTATGGATGGGGCTGAGTTAGAGTCTGGTAAGAGTAGAGGCAGGGCTGGGCACAGTGGCTCACTCTTGTAATCCCAGCACCTTGGGAAGCCGAGGAAGGTGGATCACCTGAGGTTGGGAGTTCGAGACCAGCCTGGCCAACATAGTGAAACCCCATATCTACTAAAGATACAAAAATTTTCTGCGCCTGGTGGTGTGCGCCTGTAATCCTAGTTGACACTACAGGCATGTGCCACCACGCCCAGCTAATTTTTGTATTAATTGTCTCAGAGGCTGAGACAGGAGAATCACTTGAACCTGGAAGGCGGAATTTGCAGTGAGCCGAGGGCGCGCCATTGCACTCCAGCCTGGGCAACAAGAGTGAAATTATGTCTCAAAAAAAAAAAAAAAAAAGAGTGGGGCAGGATCCCCTGGTTCATCACCATCATGTCCTGTGTGTAGCACGACGCCGTCCTGACTCCGGAGAGTGCAGACAGCAGCACCCTGCCACCTAGGAGCTTGCAGTCTGAGGCGGAGGTTGGGAGCTGGCCCCCATGGTCTCCTCCTGTCATTAGGAAGCCTGTTGTCTGGACCAGACGGCATCCTAGGTGCTGGGGACGCAGCAGTGGGCAGCACAGAAGCAGAGCCCTGCCTGGCTGGCACGTCCAGGCCTGATGGGCTTTGTTCAGCCCACATACTTTGTTTTTTCCTTTGGAGCTGATATTTTAAAATTGGAAGATTCCACATTGTGAATCTGTTTTCCAGTCATGAGAAATCAGAAGCTCTGGGAACACTGTCTGGCCTGGCCTTCCCTCATTACACCTCAGCTTCCAGCTGCCTGTTTAGTACAGGGCTGGCAGCCTCCTGCCTACTGCAGCCCACCTGCGCCTGGCCACACCTGTGCTGCCCGCCCCTCCCTTGAAGGATGGGATGTACAGTGTGGGAAGCAGGAGGCCTGGGCTTGGGAGCGCTAGGTGGAATTCTGTGAACAAAGGCAGGGGGTTGCCTCCTAGTCCTGCCAGTCTTGCACGTCCTTCGGGCCTTCTTGGTCTTGGGCATATCCATTATGATGGAAAAGGGGGATCCTGGCAGCCTAGTGGGGCTCCCTGTGGGAGCTGGGCTGCAGAATGGCCACTGCGGATTTGTCTTCAGATTCCTCCTCGCTTTCCCTCCTGAATTACCCCCAAATAAAATGACAGACGTAATGGGAGGCTGTGCATCGCAGCACAGAAACTCAGGAATAACGTGAGAAGGAACAGAGACAGGAGCACTCATGGATCCCCGCTCTGGGCCTGCACGGGGCTGGCACTTAAGCGTCACTTACCTCATTTCATTCTCTGCGCGACACTGATTATCTTTTTCTTCGTTTTTTATAGACGAGAAAGCTGGGGTTCAAAAGGGATCGCATATCCAGTGTCACCCAACTGGTATAACAGAGCTGGGATTCCAATCTGTCCAATGCCAAATTCTGTGTTTTTCTCCCACTACCAATTACATGGTGACCCTAGCCGAGGTACTCAGCCCACCATGTTACAGTCCAATGAAGTGGATTGTAATGCAGCTCAGAGGAGACCAGGTGTCCCAATCAAGACTTCCAACATGTGAAGAACTCTGCACCCCGTAACATTCTGGTTATTTTTAAAGGAAGGGACCAGATGGGTCTGTGGAACAGCTGGGCTTTTTTTGAATACTTAGCCTAAGCTAAGGGGAGGGTGAAGCTGAGAGGAAGAGAAAAGTCTGTCCTGTCCAGCTTTAGATAAACTGAAAGGTCTCCTGGCTGCTGGCCTCACTCATGAGAACAAAAATTCTCACTTCCTGATGTGAATGGGAGGGTCCCGGCTCCAGCCTGGGTTACCTGTGCCATCTGTATTTTAACAGAACGTTTATTTTAGTAAGATCTTTAATCTGAGCTAAAAAAGGCAGAAACAGTGTGTAAATCAACAGGTAACTGACACAGGCCATCTGAAAACAGGATCTGCAAATGTGCCAGGAAGGGCTTTTGAGAGTGACAGCAGTAAAGGCTCCTTATGGACAGCGAGAAGGTCCCCCTAGGGCATGGCCACACAGAGGCAGGTGGCAGCCATGGTGCAAGTGATTAGAACTGAGACACCTGGCTTCTGCATCGCAGCTCCCCTGACCCCCAGCCCCACTGCTAGAAAGGGCTGCCATCCCCTTTCCCCTCCACGAGTGCAAATGTAGGCTGCACCCTCTTTCCCCTCCACGAGTGCAAATGCAGGCTGCAGTCCCTCCTTAAATGGGCTGTGTCCCAAACGTTCATTCACTCATTCAGTTCACCTCTGTCCATATCTGGGTGCCCTCCCTTCCTCCAGCAGCCTGTGCTCCTGAAGGAGAGGTCAGCCCTGGAATGTGAACCCAGGACAGAAGAGGGGAGGTGTGGAGAAGGGGTGCAGGGAGCCCTGGAGGTCAGAAGAAAGGGAGGCCGCCCAAGGAAGGCTGCCTGGAGTTGGTGGCATTTGAGGTGAGCTGTGGAGACTGGATAGGATATCTGAAGGGAGAGATGGAGTGGGAAGCATGTCCCAGGTAAAGGAGACAGTGGAAGCAAAGGGGCCAAGATAGAAAAACAGGGGCCTGGGCCGGGTGCGGGGGCTCATGCCTATAATCCCAGCACTTTGGGAGGCCGAGGCAGGTGGATCATGAGGTCAGGAGGTCGAGGCCAGCCTGGCCAACATGGCGAAACCCCGTCTCTACTAAAAATACAAAAAATTAGCCAGGCATGGTGGTGAGCACCTATAGTCCCAGCTACTTGGGAGGCTGAGGCAGGAGAATCACTTGAACCCTGGAGGTGGAGGTTGTAGTGAGCCGAGATCGTGCCACTGCACTCTAGCCTGGGTGACAAAGCGAGACTCTGTCTCAAAAAAAAAAAAAAAGGAAAACGGGCCTGCTCAGATCCCACCCTGACTGTGGTGTGGATCTTGTGCTGGGGAGTGGTGGGGGATGAGGCTGTTAGGACAGCCTAGGGCTGTTTCGTGTTTGGTGTTCAGTGCTGGGGAAAGAAGCGCAGGTCAGGCCATGGGGGAACTTCCCTGCTCCCCGCCTCCCCTAGACCCAGGGCATTGGTACCCCTGTTAGTACACAGAAGCAGAGTCAGTCAGTTTTACATGTGAAACAATTCTATAACATTTGTATTACTGTGATTTTTATTAAATAAAGGTTTGGGGCCCGAGGATCTTTGTGTTGGTGGGGCAGTAGATGATATCCCCAAATGTCCCTTCTGATTGGTAATATTTTATTTTATTTATTTTTTGAGGCACGGTCGCCCTCTGTTGCCCAGGTTGGAGTACAGTGGCATGGTCTCAGCTCACTGCAACCTCTGCCTCCCGGGTTCAAGCTATTCTTCTGCCTCAGCCTGCTGAGTAGCTGGGATTACAGGTGTGTGCCACCATGCCCAGCTAATTTTTATATTTTTAGTAGAGATGGGGTTTCTCCATGTTGGCCAGGCTGGTCTTGAACTGACCTCAAGTGATCCACCTACCTCGACCTCCCAAAGTGCTGGGATTACAGGCATGAGCCACTGCACATGGCCTATTTTTAATTTGAGAGGTAGAGTCTCCCTGTGTCACCCAGGCTGGAATGCAGTGGTGTAATCTCGGCTCACTGCAACCTTCACCTCCCAGGTTCAAGTGATTCTCCTGCCTCAGTCTCCCAAGTAGCTGGGATTACGGGTGCCCACTGCCACCCCCAGCTAATTTTTGTATTTTTTTCTTTATTTTTTTTATTAAAAAAATTTTATATTTTTAGTAGAGATGGGGTTTCTCCATGTTGGCCAGGCTGGTCTTGTACTCCTGACCTCAAGTGATCCACCTGCCTCGGCCTCCCAAAGTGCTGGGATTACAGGCAAGAACCACCGCTCACGACCTCTGATCAGTAATTTAGCTGATTGTCAAGAAACTTTTGGTTGCATCTGATAGGCCCCAGTTCAAATTAATGTAAAGAGAAAAAGAAGTTTTTGGGTTTAGGCAGCCGGGAAGTTCAAGAGGGATGGATTCAGGTATGGCTGGATCCAGAGCTGCAGTGAAGTCCTTGGACACTGGTTCTTTCGCTCTGTCTCTAGGCTGTGCTTTCCTCTGGGTTGCCTTCATCTTTCATCCTCAGGTATCTGCAAAGATGGGCAATGGCTGCTGCGGGCTGACATTCTAGCTGCTTAGCGATACCAACAGGAAGAGCGAATCTGTTTCCCAGTAATTTCAGCAGATGTCCAAGGGATGGCTCACGCTGGTCATAGAGTGAGTCATATACCCATCCCTGAACTTTGGCCAGAGGGATGGGATACACTGATTTATGAAGTCTAGGTCTTACGCCCACCCCTGGTTCCAGGGATAGAGGGACTTGGCTGGGAGTACAGGAGGGATGGGTCACCTAAGGAAATCTGGCGCGTTGCTCTCAGAAGATCAGGGGATGGAAGCTGGGCAGGAAAAATGCCAACAGCTGTCCACTCCACTGGCCCTAGCGGCTTAGTTGATGGGCTGATCTTGGCACAGTCTTGTCAGCTTGGCTGGTGGCTGCAGCTGCTGGTACCCTCCCAGATGCGGGGATGCCTCCTTCCGCCTTGGCTGGGTGAGGTGTGCTTTCTTCTTTGTGGATGCAGCTCTAGGATCCCCAAGCCTTCGGTAGTAAACACACTTCCTGGGCTCTTTTCTGAGTCCATTCTGAACGTTGAAGCAGTCAGCCGTGTGACCTCACTGGACCTGGCTGAGGACAGCCTGGATTTGCTCGGGGTTGGACCTTGGCTCTGGGATTGGATAACACATCCCCATCCTGTTTTGCTGATGCTTTGTGGCACCCAGCTGCCCTCTACCGCAGCAGGTCCAGATTCCTTGAATACAGATTGGCCCTCTTTCCAGATGTCTGCCAGTGGATACTCTTGGTCACAGGCCCTGGCTGACAGAGGGGCTGGCTCTCTGCTATTCATCCTCCAGGCCCAGAGGAAGTCTCAGGGGTCTTAAAGGTAGGGGCCTCTAGATAGCAAAGACATGGCTGCAGAAGGGCAGAGGAGTGGCCTCAGGAAAAACCCGGGGGATAATGATTTGGAATGTACATGGTGTCGAACCTGTGGCCCTCGGTTTTCCCATGTATGAAATGCAACTAAGACTAATGAATTCCTTAAAGAACAAGTGAAATGTGTTTGTGTGTAAGCAAAAATCTTATTCAGCAATTCCTTTACTAGAGGTGCAATTTTTTTTTTCTTTGAGAAGGAGTCTTGCTCTGTTGCCCAGGCTGGCATGCAGTGGCACAATCTCAGCTCATTACAACCTCCACCTCCCGGGTTCAAGCGATTCTCCTGCCTCAGTGTCCTGAGTAGCTGGGATTACAGGTGCGTGCCACCACGCCTAGCTAAGTTTTGTATTTTTAGTATAGACAGGGTTTCACCATGTTGGCCAGGCTGGTCTTGAACTCCTGACCTCAGGTGATCCGCCCGCCTCGGCCTCCCAAAGTGCTGGGATTACAGCTGTGAGCTGCCCCACCCGGCCAGAACAGATGAGTGTTTGATTCCACTTTGTCTCAGTCTGTTTGAGCTGCTATCACAAAATACCATGGACTGGGTGGCTTCAACCAACATTAACTCCTCACGGTTCTGGAGGCTGGAGAGTCCAAGTTCGAGGTACTGGCAGATGTGGTGTCTCATGAGGGCTCACTTCCTGGATCACAGACAACTGTCATCTTGCCGTGTTCTCAGATAGTGAAGGGGGAGGGGAGCTCTCTGAGGCCTCTTTTCCAAGGCACTGGTTCCTCATGAAGGCTCCACCCGATCACCTCCCAAAGGCCCCTCTTCCTAATACCATGACATTATGAGTTAGGATTTTAACACAGAAATTTTAAGGGGTACACAAATATAGTCTATATACTCATCTAGTGTGCAGTATGCTTATATGAGGTACCTAGAATAGGCAAATTCGTAGGGACAGAAAGTGGAATAGAGGTTACCAGGCGTTGGAGGGAAAGGCAGTTTTTGTTTAATAGGTGGACAGTTCCTGTTTGGGATGATGATAAAGTTCTGGAAATGGGCAGTGGTGTTAGTTGTACCACAGTGTAAATGCCACTGAATTGCAAACTTAAAAATGGCTAAAGTGGTTAAAAAACCTAAACAAACTTTATTCAGAACCTTAGTGTGTCTAGTAGAGAAAGTGTTTCTCTGGTTGAAGACAGGGTGGGCTGGTAGGTAGCTCTCGCCTGGTCTGCACGAGTGCTCAGCTGAGTTGGAAACCAGAGTGCCTTAGGGACTCCAGGAAAGCAGCAGCCCTCCCTTCCCCAACTGCCACATTCTGAAGTTGAAGGTCCCTAAGGCTCTGTGCTGCCCAAGCTCACAGCCCCACTGAGGGTCAGGTGTTGCTGGGAAGATCAGGCCTGGGAGCAGGTGCGAGAAGCGCTGGGCCAGTGCCTGCGAGCTCCCCTCTCATCCTGACATTTCCCTTTCCTGCAGTCTCGGGCTCATGGACAGCCATCGGCCAGCACCCTATGGGGCTCTCCCAGGAGGCTGTCTGGTGAGCGGGGAAGCTGAGGGCTTAGCAAGTGGCCCAGGAGGAATGTGGCTCTGGCCACACGAGTGGAGGGCTTGGGTTTAGTGACCACAATGTGGATGCCATCTGTGACCTGCTGGCCTGCCTTGAGACAGGCAGCCGCTACCCCAGGGTATGTTGCCCTGCAGAGCAGGCCTCAGGGGTGGGATTTGTGCGACCCTTGACCCTGGCATGGTCTCAGAACCTTCCTCTGAGTACACTCTGTGCTGCTGCTTCAAACATTTTCTTTTTTTGAGATGGAGTCTCGCTCTGTCACCCAGGCTGGAGTGCAGTGGCATAATCTTGGCTCACTCCAACTTCCACTTCCATGGTTCAAGCAATTCCCCTGCCTTAGCCTCCCGAGTAGCTGGGATTGCAGGTGCGTGCCACCACGCCCGGCTCATTTTTTTGTATTATTGTTATTATTTTTAGGTAGTGTCTCGCTCTGACATCAGGCTGGAGTGCAGTGGCACAATCTTGGCTCACTGCAACCTCCGCCTTCTAGTTCAAATGATTCTTCCGCCTCAGCCTCCTGAGTAGCTGGGACTACAAGCGTGCACCACCACACCTGGCTAAGTTTTGTATTTTTTGGTAGAGACGGGGTTTCACCATGTTGGCCAGGCTGGTCTTGAACTCCTGACCTCAGGTGATCCACCTGCCTTGGCCTCCCAAAGTGGTGGGATGACAGGCATGAGCCACTGCGCCAGGCCCCATCTGTTTTTTAAAGAAATGTTTATTATATTTTTAATATCCTTGTTCCTTGCTGAAAATTTAGAAAACCCAGAAAAGTACAAAGATTAAAATAAAAATCACTTGCCATCCCAGAAGAGAGACTGTGGCAATACTAACGTTTAATATGTTTTCTTGTGGTCTTTTTCCTATGCAAAAGCACACCCTCTCTTGTAATATACTTATATCTGTATCCACATCTGTTTCTCTGTATTGTAACAAAATCGGGACTATGCTTTAGGTGCAGTATATTAGTCAAGACCCTTGGTAGCAAGTGACAGAAGCCCATCTTGAATTAGCCAAACAAAACAGGGGGATTTTTTGGCTGGGGTAACCCATCTGTGGAAAGAGTTGGGCCTCAGGAACAGCTGGATCCAGGACCATCAGCAGAACCACTCTCCGTCTCATGCTGCTGTGTCTCTTTGTGTTGGCTGCATTCTCTTGGGCCATCTGTCCCCAGGATGTAGAATCCATGGTTGTAGACCCCTGTGGGCTAAACATTGTTTTTTTTTTAAAATGGGGTTTCGTTCTTGTCACCCAGGCTGGAGTGTAATGGCACGATCTCGGCTCACTGCAACCTCTGCCTCCTGGGTTCAAGTGATTCTCCTGTCTCAGTCTACCAAGAAGCTGGGATTACAGGCATGTGCCACCACACCTGGCTTTTTTTTTCTATTTAATAGAGATGGAGTGTTGGTCAGGCTGGTCTCGAACTCCCGACCTCACGTGATCCACCCACCTCAGCCTCCCAAAGCCCTGGGATTACAGGCATAAGCCACCAAGCCTGGCCATGGGCTACACATTTTAGCTGCTGAATTTCCCCCAAAGAGGAAGGAAAGCTCCTTTCCAGTAGCTCTGGTTAGATTCATTCCAGGGAGGAGTTCTGATTGGCCTGGATCGTGTGTCCATCTCAGAACCAGTCCCTATGTGCAGGGGTGGGAATGGGGAGCAGTGATTGGTCCAGTGAGTCAGGGGCACACTCTGGTCAGAGTGGTGTTGTGTGTACAGAGTCCTTTCCAGTGGGAGAGGGCAGGTCCCTCAAGTAGAGGTGGGAGATTGATTACAGGGGAGGGGGAGGCCAAAGTGAGTAGGCCCAGCAAACAACACCACAGACAAAAGCTGTTTGGGGTTGGCATCAGCCACAGGGGTGGGAGCACGGTGTGTTGGGTAAGCACGTGGGTCCTCACCTTCATGATGATTTAATTGGGGTTCAGTTGGTACCATGCCATGGGCAGTACTGTTTGGCAATAGCTGTCTCCATTATACGTGCCTATCCTCTTTGACCCTTTGGGGACTTATCAGATGTGTACATTTCCAGATGTGGAATGATGTAGAATGAGGTCATTCACTGCAGTATTTGAAATAGCGAAACATTGGAAACACCCAAATTCCTATTCAGAGTGAACTGGTTACCTAAATTATTTCACATTCATGCCGTGGACTAAGGACTTAGAATAAGAACGGTGAGGCCGGGCGTGGTGGCTCACGCCTGTAATTCCAGCACTTTGGGAGGCTGAGGTGGGTGAATCACCTGAGGCCAGGAGTGCAAGACCAACCTAGCCAACATGGCAAAACCCCATCTCTACTAAAAAAATAAAAAAATTAGCCAGATATGGTGATGCACGCCTGTAATACCAGCTACTCGGAAGACTGAGGCAGGAGAATCGCTTGAACCTGGAAGGTGGAGTTTGCACCATTGTACTCCGTCCTGTGGACAGAGTGAGACTCTGTCTCAAAAGAAAAAAATAAAAATAAAATTAAAAAGAATGGCGAAGCTGTCTGTGTAACTGTGCAACCTGAAATGAGTGACAGAGAGATCACTTCTCCAAAACCAGAGAGTTTCTGGGAATAGCAAGGGATTGTGATCTGAGATGTCCCTGCTGTGACGGACCATCGCACACCCCAGGGGAGTGGGGCAGGGGGAGCTTTAGAGGAAAAAGAAGTGCACAGAAGCTGTTTGAAACAAAAACCACTGGGTACTGAGGCTATTGCAGGAGGGGCGTTTGTTCTTGGCGGTATTGGCTGCTGCTAGGAGAGGTCTTCACAGAAGTGGCTTAACTGGAAGCTTCTAGTTGTGTGAGTCCTTCTGGTAGTTTCTGTTACACACAGGCATGCACGAGGGTCTTTTCTTCATGGCTTCCTTTCTTAGGGTTTGACAGAAACCATTCCATTTTTGGTACTGACAACTTCCACAATTGATGGCAAGTTCTCTCTAGATTTTTTTTTTTTTTTTTTTTTGAGATGGAGTCTCACTCTGTCGCCCAGGCTGGAGTGCAGTGGCGCAATCTCGGCTCACTGCAACCTCCACCTCCCGGGTTCAAGCGAGTCTCCTGCCTCAGCCTCCTGAGTAGCTGGGATTACAGGCACGCACCATCATGCGCAGCTATTTTTTGTATTTTTAATAGAGACGGGTTTCACCATGTTGGCCAGGATGGTCTCAATCTCTTGACCTCATGAGCCACCCGCTTCAACCTCCCAAAGTGCTGGGATTACAGGCGTGAGCCACCGTGCCTAGCCTGTTTTTTGTTTGTTTGTTTTTAAGACAAAGTCTTGCTCTGTCATCCAGGCTGGAGTGCAATGGTGTGAACACCGCAGTTTTGACCTCCTGCGCTCAAGGTATCCTCCTGCCTCAGCCTCCTGTGTAACTGGGACCACAGGTGCATGCTACCATGCCTGGCAAAGTTTTTGTAGAGACAGGATCTCACTTTGTTGCCCAGGCTGGTCTCAAACTTCTGGGCTCAAGCGATCCCCCCACCTCAGCCTCCCAAAAGTGGGACTCTAGTAAAAATAAAAAAATTAGCCAAATGTGGTGTCAGGTGCCTGTAATCCCAGCACCTGAGAGGCTGAGGCAGGAGAATCGCTTGAACCCGGGAGGTGGAGGTTGCAGTGAGCTGAGATTGTGCCACTGCACTCCAGCCTAGAGGACAGAGTGAGACTCTGTCTCAAAAAAAAAAAAAAAAAAAAAGGAAAATAGTAATTTATCTTTGTGTTGTGTTGGCTTGTATTTGCATAAAGCAGCTGCAGAAGGCCGGGCGAGGTGGCTCATGTCTGTAATCCCAGCACGTTGGGAGGCTGAGGCTGGTGGCTTGCTTGAACTCAGGAATTCGAGACCAGCCTGGGCAAAATGGTGAAACCCTATCTCTACCAGAAATGAAAAAAAAAAAAAAAATTAGCCGGGCATGGTGGGGCATGCCTGTGGGGTCTTAGCTACTTGAGAGGCTAAGGTAGGAGGATTGCCTGAGCCCAGGAGGTGGAGGTTGTTGAGTGAGCTGGGATTTCGCCACTGCACTCCAGTGGGGTAATAGAATGAGACCCCCTTTAAAAAAACAGAAGCAGCAGCAGCTGCAGAAGGGTGTGTAAAAAATCATTTCACAGGTTGAATGAGAAGTGGAGAGATTGGGACAAGAAGAAGACAAAGTAGGCCTTCGTTTGGCGTTTGAGCCGTGCTGACGTATTCCTCATTCAAAACTCAACGGACCAGTTTCCTTTTGGGGTGATGAAAAAGTTACGGAGTTAGTGGTCATGGTTACATAGCACTGTGCATGTACTTAACGCTACTGCATTGTATACTTTGGTTAAGATGGTAGATTTTATGTTACATGTGTTTACCATCATTTTTATTGTTTATTGATTAAAAATATTTTTTAGAGATAGGGTCTTCCTGCGTTGCCCAGGCTGAACTCCTGGGCTCAAGCAGTCCTCCCACCTCAGCCTCCTGAGTATCTGGGACTACAAGCACACATCGCTGTGCCTGGCTACCAGAATTTTTAAAAAGCAAAGTGTGGATCATAAAAGAGCCTGTGTTCTGCAGATTAAGTAAGAGGAACAAGATTGAGCTCCCTGCCTGGGGAATGATGGGTACCCCCTCCCTCCCTTTTCTCCCCTCTGCCAACTGGACGTTTGCATTTAAATGGAGACTCTTGAAGACTAAAAACGCTCAAGACTCCAAGAGAGGAATGGTTGGACTTTCAGAAAAATTCATAGCTGTTATCTAGGGTATGGTCTGGGTCTTTCCTTGGAAAGAGTTAAGCTCTTAGGTCCTCTTCACCTGAGGCCCCTCACAGACTGATGGTTGCATTGAAGCTTGTAAAAGACACGGCTGAGATATCCTATCTACAAAAAGCCCTTCTTGCACTCTTATTTTGAGCAGGTATTCAGTGTATGTGCATAAGAATGATGTGGAGGGGGCCGGGCACTGTGGCTCACGCCTGTAATCCCAGCACTTTGGGAGGCCGAGGCAGGTGGATCACCTGAGGTCAGGAGTTCGATACCATCCTGGCCAATGTGATGAAACCTCATCTCTACTAAAAATACAAAAATTAGCCAGGCGTGGTGGTGTGCGCCTGTAGTCCCAGCTACTTGGGAGGCTGAGGCAGGAGAATCGCTTGAAACCGGAGGTGGAGGTTGCAGTGAGCTGAGAATATGCCACTGCTTTCCAGCCTGGTTACAGAGTGGGACTCAAAAAAAAAAAAAAAAAAGAACGATGTGGAGGGAAAAGAGGAAGGAGGTGGAAAAGGGGAGGGAAAAAGGACCCAATCAAGATCAACGGAGCCTGAACCAGCTAGAGACCCTAGCCTGGGGCTGCATTCTGGAGGACAGGAGCTGCTAGTGCCACATCACCCATGAAAACAAAGGAGCAGCCACCCAGCCAGGAAAAGCCCCACATCCCTGCAAGCCCATGTTTAGCTCACGCACTCTCTGCTCTCCCATACCGCAGAACTTCCTGAAGCTCTTGCTTTGCTTCTCACCAATGCCCAAGCAGCCACTCTGGTTCTGAACCCAGTGGTCACCCTCTGCCCTCCGTTCAGCACCACTGACGCAGCCTCATACTCGCTTCTTCTCTAACAGCTGTCTTCATTTTGCTCATGACTGTCGAGCTAGAGAAAGAAACTGAGGGAAAATTAACAGAGAGAGTTTGCTTGGGCCAAGAGTGAGAACAGCTTCCAGGGACACTTCCAAGTTACCTTACTGATGGCTCCTTTTGACCTTTGTTACAAGCAGGCTTTTTTTTTTTTTTTTTTTTTGAGATGGAATCTTGCTCTTGTTGCCCAGGCTGGAGTGCGATGGCATGATTTTGGCTCACTGCAACCTCCGCTTCCCAGGTTCAAGCGATTCTCCTACCTCATCCTCCCAAGTACCTGGGATTACAGGTGTGTGCCACCACACCTGGTGAATTTTTATATTTTTAGTAGAGACAGGATTTCGCCATGTTGGCCAGGCTTGTCTCAAACGCCAGACCTCAGATGATCTGCCTGCCTCGGCCTCCCAAAGTGCTGAGATTACAGGCGTGAGCCACTGCCTGGCCACAAGCAGATTTTTAAAGGCAAAGGGGACAAGGAGTGGGGTGATACCACGCCGCTGGACGGGCATTCTCACTGGTTACAGGTAACATTGGCGAGTGACTGGCTCTGCACTGTTGAGTTCTAGGATCTGAGTGATAGTGTCCACTGTGTGGTTACTTGGCGTCAGTTAGTCTACTGCCCATGTAGCAAGTGGCTTCAAGAAGTGATTACTGGCTGGGCGCAGTGGCTCACACCTATAATCTCAGCACTTTGGGAGGTCGAAGTGGGTGGATCACAAGGTTAGGAGTTCGAGACCAGCCTGGCCAACATAGTGAAACCCTGTCTCTACTAAAACATACAAAAAAATTAGCCAGGTGTGGTGGTGAGTGCCTATAATCCCAGCTACTGAGGAGGCTGAGGCAGGAGAATCACTTGAACCCAGGAAGCAGATATTGCAGTGAGCCGAGATGGCGCCACTGCACTCCAGCCTGGGCGACAGTGTGAGACTCTGTCTTAAAAAAAAGAAGTGATGACTTAGCTCATGGGGGTATAAGAGGACCGCTGTTGCATTTCGCTCTCTGGGCCTTTCTTTCTTGTGACAGTGGCGGCTTGCCTTCTGGTTTCCCTCTGTCTTGCGGCCTGTCCATCTCATCCTCCTCCTCTGTTGGCCGTCCATGTGCTGTTGTACCTGGGCCCCTTCATCTTCTCTGTCTCCCTCAGTGATTTCCACTCGGATGTCCGATAGGTGTTCCAAGGTGAACATGTCCACAGCAGAATTCCAGGTCTTCATTCTGGCCCCCCCCCAAAGTCATTCTTCCTGTAGACTTCTCCAGCTTGACTTCTCTACATTGTTTTTTATCCATGAAAAGAATTGAACTCCGTAAAATATTCAAAGAGATTTGTTCTGAGCCAAATATGAGTGACCAATGGTCTGTAATATAGCGCCAGGAGATCCTGAGAACACAAGGCCAAGGTGCTTGGGCTACGGGTTGGTTTTGTATGTTGTAGGGAGATATGAGACATCAACCCATACATGTAAGATGTACATTGGTTTGATCTGGAGAGGCAGGAATTGGAGGTTTTGTAGGGTCATAGGTGAATTCAAAGATTTTCCAATTGGCAGATTGTTGAGAGAGTTTTTTTTTTTTTTTTTTTTTTAGATGGAGTCTCACACAGTCGCCCAGGCTGGAATTCAGTAGCTGTATCTCGGCTCACTGCAACCTCTGCCTCCTGTGTTCAAGCAATTCTCCTACCTCAGCCTCCAGAGTAGCTGAGATTACAGGCACCCACCACCACACATGGCTAATTTTTTGTATTTTTAGTAGACACGGGGTTTCACCATGTT
>CAUYLG010028372.1:0-71894 GCA_963573385.1 Cacajao melanocephalus | reverse complement strand
AACCTCCACCTCCCGGGTTCAAGCAGTTCTCCTGCCTCAGTCTCCTGAGTAGCTGGGATTACAGGCATGAGCCACCACCCCCAGCTTATTTTATTTTATTTTTTATTCCTTTTTTTGAGATAGAGTCTTGCACAGTTGCCCAGGCTGGAGTGCAGTGGTGCAATCTTGGCACACTGAAACCTCCACCTCCTGGGTTCAAGCGATTCTCCTGCCTCAGCCTCCCTAGTAGCTGGGATTACAGGCACCTGCCACCATGCCTGGCTAATTTTTGCATTTTTAGTAGAGACGGGGTTTCACCACGTTGGCCAGGCTGGTCTCGAACTCCTGACCTCGTGATTCGCCTGCCTTGGCCTCCCAAAGTGTTGGGATTACAGGCGTGAGCCACTTCGCCTGGCCTATTTATTTTATTTTATTTTATTTTTTGAGACGGAGTCTTGCTCTGTTGCCCCAGGCTGCAGTGCAGTGGGGTAATCTTGGTTCACTGCAACCTCCGTCTCTCGGGTTTAAGCGATTCTCCTGCCTCAGCCTCCTGAATAGCTGGGATTACAGGTGTGTACCACCATACCCGCCTAATTTTTGTATTTTTAGTAGAGATGGGGTTTCTGGAACTCCTAATCTTAGGCAATCCGCCTGCCAAAGTGCTGGAGTTACAGGCATGAGCCACCGTGCCTGGCGCCAGTTAATTTTAATTTGCTCAGGCTGGTCTTGAACTCCTGGCTTAAGCAATCCTCCCTCCTCAGCCTTGCAAAATTCTGGGATTACAGGTATGAGCCACTGCATTCGGCTGACAACATTCTATCTAACTGGAGTTTAATCTGAAATGTCAGTGATGGTTGGGATGTGGAGGCTAAACAGTTTCATTTGAGACATACCTCATGGCATGTGCACACTGTAGAAATGTCTTTTCCATCGCACAGCAGAAATGAAAGAATAACTGATCTGTCGCTGTAAAGAAAGAATTGGGCCGTGATTCAACTATCTCCCACCAGGTAAAGAAATATAAAGAAAAAAAAAAAGAATTGGGATTCTATTCCCAATCCCCCCTCCCACCCCCTCAACTGTCTTCCCTCCTTAGCCTTCCTAGAGTCATCAGTGGAAACCATTCTTCCACACCAGGAAGCCTTAGAAGTCCCGGCCCCTGGGTGTCAGGTGTTCACTATGGACCGGGTCCCACACAGCATCTCAGGCGACCCGCACCATCACCGACCATGGTAGGTCCCCATGCCACGGATCATGACGCTGGCCTTAGAGGACACACCTGCTCGAGCTCACCCTTTACACTGCCTGTTACTTTGTGTAAAGGTCCTATTTTTTGCAACTCTGTAAAGGCACCAAGCGAGTCTCATTTTACCTCTCCGCATCTTCCCAGAGCCTTCACATAGGACCACCTGACACATCCTTGTTGGCGAGGACACGGACGTGGCCCAGAGCAAAAACAACAGAACTCAGAGGTAGAAGAGGCCTGCTGCCCCCACACACGAGCCAACTGCTCCCTTGCAGGGACTCGTACATGCTCTTCCCTTTCTTATTTTATAAATGCCAAAGATTTATCATGTTTACTAACTGAAATACTTGCCCAGCAACTACAGGCACAGGGAAAGAATGAAAATGTAAATTTAAAAAATCCTGGCTGGGCGTGGTGGCTTATGCCTGTAATCCCAGCACTTTGGGAGGCTGAGGCAGGTGAATCACCTGAGGTAAGGAGTTCAAGACCAGCCTGGCCAACATGGCGAAACTCCATCTCTACTGAAAATACAAAAAAAAAATTAGCTGGGCGTGGTGGCATGTGCCTGTAATCCCAGCTACTCTAAAGGCTGAGGCAGGAGAATTGCTTGAACCTGGAAGGTGGAGATTGCAGTGAGCTGAGATTATACCATTGCACTCCAGCCCTGGTAACAAGAGTGAAACACCATGTAAAAAAAAAATCCCAATAATCAGTGTTGTTGAAAAGGGGATGGAGACTAAAATTCTGTTTATTCAGACAGCATTGCAGAATCTGAAGATGAGAGACGTAAGAAAGAATTCTACAACTCATGGGCTTTATGCAAATCCTTACCATAAAGGGAAACACAGACCCCCCAAAAGTAATGGATTCTTTCTCAGAAAACTCAAATGGTGTCCAAGTTTGGCCTCCCTGCAATTTCTACGCACAGGGCCCGCTCCCTAGTCCAGTCCTTTAAGTATGTAAAGATGCTGTTTCCCCAATGCACGTCTTCTCTTTCTCCGGCTAAGAATCCTTTCAGGTTCCCTAACTGCTCCTCACAGTTCCCCTGCTCTGCCCTCCCCATCCCTGCCCAACCCTGCCCTGCCCTCTGGACAGGCTCCAACCCACTCACTTCTTCCTAAAGTACCTTACACAGAAACAAAGAGCCCCTTACCCTCCTCAATGAGGGTATCTTATTTCTTAAAAAGGACAATGCTAATAACTGTGCTCTGATTAGACCACATTAAGAATGTGTATTTGGTAACCAGCCTGGCCAACATGGCAAATAGAGATGGGGATCTCTATTAAAAATACAGAAATTAGCCCAGCGTGATGACAGGTGCCTATAATCCCAGCTACTCGGAAGGCTGAGGCAAGAGAATCACTTGAACCTGGGAGGCAGAGGTTGCAGTGAGCCAAGATTGAGTTATTGCACTCCAGCCTGGGAGACAGAGCCAGACTCTGCCTCAAACAAACAAACAAAAAAAAGAATGTGTATTTGGGCTGGGTGCAGTGGCTCAGACCTGTAATCCCAACACTTTGGAGGCCAAGGTGGGAAGATCGCTTGAGCAAAGTTCGAGATGAGTATGGGTCACGTAGCAAAACCCTACCTCTACATAAAATATAAAAAATTAGCTGGCTGTGGTGGTTTGCACCTGTGGTCCCAGCTACTTGGGAAGCTGAAGTGGGAGGATCACTTGAGCCCAGAAGGTCGAGACTGCAGTGAGCTGAGACTGTGTCACTGCACTCCAGCCTGGGCAACAGAGCAAGACCCTGATTTGAGCTAATCTGATAGTTATTTGGGCTAAATTTAACATGGCTTTTAGTTTTTCTGAAACTAAAAACTGTGTATCAGTCCTTGTTCAGAGAATTTACTACATGATGACACTTGAAATTATTATCCTCATTTACAGATGAATACGTGCATGTGTGCATTTATGTTTTGTTTTTATTTTTTAGACACAGGATCCCACTCTGTTGCCCAGGCTGGAGTGCATTGGCATGATCATAGCTCATTGCAGCCTAGACCTCCTGGATTCAAGCAATCCTCCCGCCTCAGCCTCCCAAGTAGCTGGGACTGCAGGTGCCCACCAGTAAACCCAGCTGAATTTTTTTTTTTTTTTGAGACCGTCTTGCTTTATCACCCAGGCTGGAGTGCAGTGGTGAAATCTCGGCTCACTGCAACCTCTGCCTCCCGGGTTCAAGAGATTCTCCTGCCTCAGCCTCCCAAGTAGCTGGGATGACAGGTGCACACCACCACGCCCAGTTAATTGTTGTATTTTTAGTAGAGATGGGGTTTTGCCATGTTGGTCAGGCTGGTCTTGAATTCCTGAACTCAGGTGATTCACCCTCTTTGGCCTCCCAAGGTGCTGAGATTATAGACATGAGCCAATGTGCCCAGCCTAAATTTTTATTTTATTTTTTGTGGAAACAGGGGTATTGCTCTGTTGCCCAGGCTAGTCTTGAACTCCTGGACTTAATCTATCCTCCTGCTTCAGCCTCCCAACATGTTGGGATTACACAGACATTAGCCACTGTGCCTGGCCCCATGTATGCTTTTAAAAATACGATGCTAATAATGCCAAAATATTTTTTTGTGTGTGGGATGGGGCAATTATTGATCTTTTGTTTTCTCTATTTTCTGAATTGTCTATTTTTAAAATAAAGAGCTTGTTGCTATAATAGGATGTTTTAGACCAGATTAAAAATAAATAAAGTGCTTGTAATTTCTTCATAACTATAAAACAATAAGTCATTAAAACTGAGAATAACCCCCCAAAAGGAGGCAATAGTATTTATAGTAAAACAAAACCAAAACAAAAAAAGGCTGGGCACGGTGGCTCATGCCTGTAATCCCAGCAGTTTGGGAGGCCGAGGCGGGCAGGTCACGAGGTCAAGAGATCAAGACCATCCTGGCCAACATAGTGAAACCCCGTCTCTACTAAACTACAAAAATTAGCTGGGTGTGGTGGTATACGCCTGTAGTCCCAGCTGCTCGGGAAGCTGAGGCAGGAGAATTGCTTGAAGCTGGGACGCAGAGGTTGCAGTGAGCCAAGATTGCGCCCCTGCACTCCAGCCTGGCGCCTGGCGAAAGATCGAGATTCTGTCTCAAAAAAAAAAAAAGTCAGCTGGGTGCAGTGGCTCACACTTGTAATGTCAACACATTGGGGGCCGAGCAAGGTGGTTGACGCCTGTAATCCCAGCACTTTGAGAGGATGAGGCAGGCAGATCACCTGAGGTCAGGAGTTTGAGACCAGCCTAACCAACATGGAGAAACCCCGTCTCTACTAAAAATACAAAATTAGCCGGGTGTGGTGGCACATGCCTGTAGTCCCATATTTGGGAAGCTGAGGCAGGATAATCGCTTGAACCTGGGAGGTGGAGTTGCAGTGAGCAGAGATCGGGCCATTGCACTCCAGCCTGTGCAACAAGAGCAAAACTCTGTCTCCAAACACACACGCACACACACACACACACACACACACACACACACACATATTGGGAGGCTGAGGCAAGAGAATCACTTGAACCCAGGAGTTCAAGACCAGCCTGGGCAACATAGTAAGACCCCTGTATCCACAATTTTTTTTTTTTTTGAGACAAAGTCTTGCTCTGTTGCCCAGGCTGAAGTGCAGTGATGCAATCTCAGCTCACTGCAACCTCTGCCTCCTGGATTCAAGCAGTTCTCCTACTCAGCCTCCCAAGTAGCTGAAATTACAGGCACCCACCACCACACCTAGCTAATTTTTGTATTTTTAGTAAAGACAGCGTTTCAACATGTTGGCCAGGCTGGTCTTGAACTCCTGACCTTAGGTGATCCACCCGCCTCGGCCTCCCAAAGTGGTGGGATTACAGGCGTGAACCACTGTGCCTGGCTTCAAATTTCTTTTGTTTAAAAAAAAAATTTTTTTTTGAGACAGTCTTGCTCTGTAGCCCAGGCTGGAGTGCAGTGGCATGATCTTGGCTTACTGCAACCTCCGACTCCCAGGTTCAAGTGATTCTTCTGCCTCAGCCTCCCAAGTAGCTGAGATTACAGGTGTTCAACACTGCACCCAGCTAATTTTTTGTATTTTTGGTAGAGTTGGGGTTTTACCTTGTTGGCCAGGCTGGTCTTGCACTCCCAACTTCAGGTGATACACCTGCCTCAGCCTCCCAAAGTCCTAAGATTACAGGTGTGAGCCACCGCACCAAGCCATATGTTTTTTGAGACAAAGTCTCTCTCTTTCGCCAGGCTAGAGTACAGTGGCGCTATCTTGGCTCACTGCAACCTCCGTCTCCCGGGTTCAAGCGATTCTCCTGCCTCAGCCTCCCAAGTAGCTGGGACTACAGGCGCCCACCACCATGCCCAACTGATTTTTGTATTTTTAGTAGAGACGGGTTTTCACCATGTTGGCCAGGATGGTCTCGATCTCCTGACCTTGTGATCTGCCAACCTCAGCCTCCCAAAGTGCTGGGATTATAGGCATGAGCCACCTTGCCCGGCCCAAACCACATTTAAAAAATTTTTAAATTGTGGTTAAAAAAACACATAGTAGAAAACTTACCCTCTCAATGTTTAAGAGTACAGTTTAGGCCGGGCGCAGTGGCTCACGCCTGTCATCCCAGCACTCTGGGAGGCCAAGGCGGGTGGATCACCTGAGGTCAGGAGTTCAAGACCAACCTGGCCAACATGGTGAAACCCCATCTCTACTAAAAATACAAAAATTAGTCGGGCATTGTGGCAGATGTCTCTTATCCCAGCTACTCAGGAGGCTAAGGCAGGGAGAATTGCTTGAACCTGGGAGGCAGAGGTTGCAGTGAGCGGAGATCGCGCCACTGCACTCCAGTCTGAGTGAAAGAGCGAGACTCTGTCTCAAAAACAAACAAATAAAAATAGTACAATTCAGTGGCATAACTATATGCAATGGTTGTGTAGCAGATCCCTAGAAATTTTTAATCTTACAAAACTAAAACTTCACACCCATTGACAGCTGCCTATTCCTCACGCCCTCCAGTCCCTGGCAACCACCACTCTGTGTTGTATGATTTTGACTGTTCTTAAGTGGAGTCACACAGTATCTGTCTTTTTGTGGCTGGCTTAATCCACTCAGCATAATGTCCTCAAGTCTCATTCATGTTGTAGCAGATGTCAGGATTTCCTTCTTTGAAGGCTGAATAACTTTCTATTGTACGATGGACCACATTTTCTTTCCTTTTTTGTTTGAGATGGAATCTTGCTCTGTCGCCTAGGCTGGAGTGAAGTGGGGACATCTCGGCTCACTGCAACCTCTGCTTCCCAGGTTCAAGTGATTCTCGTGCCTCAGTCTCCTGAGTAGCTGGGATTACAGGCATCTGCCACCACACCAGGCTAATTTTTGTATTTTTGTCAAGATGGGGATTTGCCATGTTGCCCAGGCTGGTCTTGAAGTCCTGGGATCAAGTGATCCTCCCGCCTTGGGCCTCCCAAAATGCTGGGATTACAGGAGTGTGCCACCATGCTCAGCGTTTTTAGAAAATCTTTTATACTGGCCAGGTGCAGTGGCTCATGCCTATAATCCCAGCACTTTGGGAAGCTTAGGCGGGTGGATCATGAGATCAGGAGTTCAAGACCAGCCTGGCCAAGATGGTGAAACCCCATCTCTACTAAAAACACAAAAATTAGCAGGGCATGGTGGCAGGTGCCTGTAATCCCAGCCACTCGGGAGGCTGAGGCAGAGAATTGCTTGAACCCAGGAGGCAGAGGCTGCGGTGAGCCGAGATCAGGCCACTGTACTCCAGCCCGGGCAACGGTGCAAGACTCCATCTCAAAAAAAAAAATCTTTTATGCTGTATATATTTTATCTTTTACTGTAGCTTTTGTTTAGATATATCTGATATACAAATACCATTGTGTTGCTGTTGTCTACAGCATTCAGTATAGAAACGTGCTGTATGGGTCTGTAGTCTAGGAGCAATTGGCTATACCACAGAGCCTATGTGTGTAGCAGGCTGTGCTGTCCCGGTTCATGTGAGTTCACTGTGATATTTGCGCAATGACAGAATCACCTGATGTGAAGTGTTGCATGATTATAATAGTCCCCACCCTATACCATGTCTCTTCTAGGCCAAAGCCCCCTCCCCAGAACAGACTCCTGACACTCCACAGCATGAGCACTAGCTGGTCTCTGATCAGACCGGCCCAGACCCTGCGGTCCTTGTTGAGGCTTCTGGTCTTGATCGCTTCCCGATTATTTAAATGTGAAGTCAACAGTCCATGGACAATTTGCACTTAGTGTTTCCAGGGCCTTTGCAGTTAAAAGTATCTTCAGGTTCCCCAATCTTCCTGCAGACACCCTGCAGTCAGGGGCTGAGGCTGTCCCTTTTCCCAGCAGCAGCTAGGTACAGGATCTAACATCAGCCTCTGCCTGCTGGGCAGAAGCCACAGCTGCAACACGCTTTTGGAAAAATGGGCCAGGCCAAAGGAGCTGCCTGTCAGTGTTCTTCAGTGTTCCCAGCACAAAGATAAAATTACACTTCCACAGGAGTACACAAACTAAAAATAAAATTTAGAGAAAGCTATCTAGTTCTGTATCATTTTCCCCACGGTCAGGTCCCATTCGGGTCACTGGACATGCACGGAAATCGCTTATGAACAGCTGCTTAGTTCTGCCTTGCCTGGAGTTTAAGGCTGTCAGCATCCCCGGCCCTCTGTGATGGCCCCAGGAGAGCCAGGCAGACAAGGATACTTGTGGCAGTTTGGCTGAGGGTAAACACCGAGTAGTCAGTTCTTTCCTCCAGGCACAAGCAGGGGGCTTCCTTAGGTTTTTCTCTCACAAGCCCCTAATCTAGCTTAGAGTAAGCACAGCGTGTCAAGGGGAGGGCAAGGAAATGCTGTGCCATTTTCTCAGGATCAAGGGGATGGGAGAAAAAGTCAATTGACAAAGAATGCTTGTCACCGTGTCATGTCAGCAGCCCTTTTCCTGGTGCTTCCCAATCCTGAGTCGCTTCCTGTTTCTAAGTTCCTCCAAGATGTCATTAACTGTAGGGAGGAGAAATTTCTAAGTAATGACACCAACTCTTGGTTACATACAAGGTGAGACGGTTCTTTTCACATGGGCCTAGTCAGTCATGATCCAGAAGTTCTAAATCTGTATTTCTTTTTTTTTTTCTTTTTGAGACAGAGTTTCGCTCTTGTTGCCCAGGCTAGAATGCCATGGCACAATCTTGGCTGACTGCAACCTCCGCCTCCCAGGTTCAAGCGATTCTCCTGCCTCAGCCTCCTGAGTAGCTGGGATTACAAGCATGCGCCACCACACCTGGCTAATTTTGTAGTTTTATTAGAGACAGAGTTTCTCCATGTTGGTCAGGCTGGTCTCGAACTCCCGACCTCAGGTGATCTTCCCGCCTTAGCCTCCCAAGTGTTAGGATTACAGCCACTGCGCCCGGCCACTAAATCCATATTTCATGATGAAACAGGAAAAGTTCCCTTGTCCCCCTTGCAGGGCACGTGATGGGGGAGTGGCTCGCTTCTTCAGTGCCCCACTGGCTTAAATCTCAGACTTCTAGGGGAGCATACAGATGGGCAGGCTGTAAGAATCAGACCCCAAGGCAGTGTCTAGTGGTGGATGTTTACAGCTGAAGCCCCAGTGGGTGTATGTTACAGTGTGCTTTTAGTTTTGCTCTTTTAGTTTAGCCATCTATAGGTGGCTTGTGCTAGTCAGCTCAATGAGACCTCTGACTTACTGTAAGGACAGAGGGCTTTCTGTATCCCAAGGTTCTTGCCTTAGTGTGCTGGAAGAATCAGATCACACGTGGGCTTGGAGAATGAGTGCAAGGTTTTATTGAGTAGAAGTAGCTCTCAGCAGATGGGGGAGCCAGAAGGGAGATAGTTGTCCTCTGGAGTTGGCCACTTGGCAGCCCAGCCTCTCCTCTGACTGTCCTGGCCACGTGGTTCTGCTTCTGCAGGTCCGTGGCCTGCCAGCCTGCTGGTGTCTGTCGGTGTTCCTCTCAACATCCAGCCGCCTGTGTCTGCCTACTAGGGACTAGGGCATAAGGGGTGGGTGAGTTATAGGCACAGGATGGGGGTGTGGCATTTGGGCAGGAAATGCCTGTCCTCACCTAGGTCTGTGGGGGTGGAGCCCCAGCCAGGGACCATGCCCTCCTCTATCCAGCACTTCCTTTCCCCACTTCCATATAATTTAAAGGGACCACCTCTTCCCTTCCCGTATCAGTGATATTTTGAAACATATGCTTAACGTCTAGTCAGGGATGGCACACTTTTCCAGCAACCCTGCCCCAACCTCAAAATCAATGATAGATTATTTGGCTGAACCCAGAGGAGTCTCTGGATCCTCTACGTAGGCTTCCCCTCCAGGCAGCCAGCAGTCATTCTAAGCCGACTGATGAAACTCACATGCTATGCCAGTTCTAAACCTTCTTGAACAGAGGAAGTAATTCAAAACAATTCTCTTTCCCCTTTTATTTTAGCTACTTCAATTTTTTTTTCTTGAGTGGTTTTCAAACTGTAATGTACTTAAGAATTACCAGATACTTTGGGAGTAATGAAACTATTCTACAACTTTCTGGTGTGGTTACTTAACTGTATGCATTCCTAACAATACACCAGTTTCCCTCCATGTAAATTATACCTTAATAAAAGATTTTTTAAAAATGAATCACCCAGAGAACTTGTTAGTTCTGATTACGTAGGTCTGCGATGGATCTAAGGAACCTCCAGGCTGGCATGCAGTGGCGCAACCATGGCTCACTGTAGCCACCACCCCAGGGGTCAAGTGATCTTCCTACCTCAGCCTCCCAAGGGGCTTGGACTACAGGTGAGTACTACCATGCCTGGCTAATTTTTTGCTTATTTTTTTGAAGAGACAGGGTCTCACCATGTTGCCCAGGCCAGGAACCTATATTTTAATAGCATTCCTGTTACTTCTAACAAGTAGTCCAATGGTTACCTTTTGAAAAAGTGTAATAGACACAAGGTCCACCCAGCAAAGATGCCCCCAAGCCCTTGTGAGCTCCCGCTAACAGCTGTTTCTGGACCCTCTGCTTGCAAGAACAAAGGATACTGGATTGTACAGGCCTGGATTCTGTTTCCAACTTTGCCTCCACTTCCATATTCTTCATGCTCCCGTGTAACCTGCTTCCAATGGGAGATATCTAAAGGAAACAAACCCTTAAAGTATCGTATAAGCCCTTAAAACCTTAAAAATAGTTTTCAGACTCTATGTAGCAAAGAAAACAGATTTGATGCTAATACCTTTTTCAGGTATTAGGCTCTGTTCTCATGGCAAATCTGCCAAAGAATCCACTTTCAAAACTAACAGATCAGGAGTGATTTAACTGCTCCAATAGCTTTCAAATAGCTCACAAGTTCATTACCAAATATGGTTGGCTGACCAGTTTACAATCTGTGCTGCTGAGGGTGAGCTGTTCGTGTCTGAGGGAACAAGAGGGCATTGCTGTGATACACACTCTCTTCTCAGGAGGTGGATTAGGCTTTCCAATGACGCTGCTGAGTCTGCCGTAGCAAAGCGTCCTTTGCAGAAGGCACTCCAGGAAAGGCCTCCAGAACTGAAAGAAGTAAGGGGTGCATTCCCAACTTTTCAGCTTAGATTCCACCGCCCCCGACCAGGTTACCCATATTCCCCAGATTGTGACAGCACAAATATGCTGACCCATTTAGCCACAGTAGTCCCAGAAGTGCTTCAAATCAGCTATGAAAAAGGACATCTTTTAAGCTCAAACCTTTAGTTGGAAATTTCTCTGCTCAAGTATTCCCACCAAGATCAACTTACAGGTGAATGTGTGAGGAAGAGATTTTTGTATTAGGTTTTCTGTGTATACCACTAAGCTCTTGGGAATTATACAAAGAATAGGGTAAAATCTTCAATATGACATTTCCTGGCAGCTGATTTTCAGCTGGTTTCGAATTTTGAGAAAGGAAGCACAGACCACAAATGAATCTTCTAAACTGTATTTGGAACTGACAAAGTCTTCCTAGAGACAAGGCCCTGAGCATATAGAGTCTGTCTCCACCGTGAAAGTTTTACATAAACTGTACAGAACAAAATCAGCAATGAGTGATCTTTGGCACTAGAACAGGTGATTCCTTTGCTGTTCATGCAATATCCAGACTGCACACCACATGACATTAGATTGCTGGTTAACAGTTGAATTTTACATTTAAATTATCTTAAAAGGCTGAGAGTCCTAGCTAAGTTTTCGATATCAATATGCTACCCATGTCATAACAGTGCCTGAGGTAGAGATTTCTGTAGATTTTTAAAAACACAATTGAGAGTATAATACAGAAAAACATTTTCAATCTTGGAAGCATACAGCGTGGTTCAACAAGCCAACTCTGAAATGCAGAACTAGTACTTTTTGAGTCTCATCCTGTCACCCAGACTGGAGTGCAGTGGTGCAATCTCAGCTCACTGCAACCTCTGCCTCCTGGGTTCAAGAGATTCTCATCTTATGCCTCAGCCTCCCAAGTAGTTGGAATTACAGGTGCGTGCCACCATACCCAGCTAATTTTTATATTTTTAGTGGAGACAGTTTTGCCACATTGGCCAGGCTGGTCTTGAACTCCTGACCTCATGTGAGCCACCTGCCTCAGGCTCCCAATATGCTGAGATTACAGGCGTGAGCCACCACGCCCAGCCAGAACTATTACTTTTCTGTACTGGAGAACTTTTTTTCTTTTTTCTTGGAGACAGAGTCTTACTCTGTTGCCCAGGCTGGAGTGCGGTTCTGCAATCTCAGCTCACAGCAACCTCCGCCTTCTAAGTTCAAGCAATTCTCATGCCTCAACATCCCAAGTAGCTGGGATTACAGGTGTGCACCACCACGCCCAGCTAATTTTTGTATTTTTAGTAGAGACAGGGTTTCACCATGTTGGCCAGGCTTGTGTCAAACTCCTGGCCTCAAGTGATCAGCCCACCTCAGCCTCTTAAGTGCTAGGGGATTACAGGCATGAGCCACCATGCCCAGCTGAGAACTTTATTTGGACTCCTGGATTACAGAATACCATGATTTAAAAAAAAAGCACAATTATTAATGTTGATTAATAATGCAGGAACCAAAACCACTTAATGTCATTATTAAAAACAGGCTGGGTATAGTGGCTCAAGCCTGTAATCCCAGCACTTTAGGAGCGTATGACAGGATTGCTTGGGCCCAGGAGTTTGAGAACAGTCTGGGCAACATAGTGAAATCCCTATCTCTACAAAAAATACACAGCTTAGCCAGGTGTGGTGGTGAGCACTTGCAGCCCAGCTATTTGGGAGGCTGAAGTGGGAGGACTGCTTGAGCCCAGGAGGTCTAGGCTGTGGTGAGCCGAGATTGTGCCACTGCACTCCAGCCTGGGCGACAGACCGTCTCAAAGCAACCCCCAAAAAACAAAATCAAACATCAACAGAACTGCATAGGGACAACAGCAAATAAAAATCTTTTTTTTTTTTGAGACAGAGTTTCACTCTTGTTGCCCAGGCTTGAGTGCAATGGCGCAATCTTGGCTCACTGCAACCTCCACCTCCTGGGTTAAAGCGATTCTCCTGCCTTAGCCTCCCGAGTACCTGGGGTTACAGGCATGTGCCACCATGCCCAGCAAATTTTCAATTTTTAGTACGGATGGGGTTTCTCCATGTTGGCCAGGCTTGTCTCAAAACTCCTGACCTCAGGTGATCAACCTGCCTCAGTCTCTGAAAGTGCAGGGATTACAGGATTGAGCCACTGTGTTATTTTGTTACCTATATTATTACTTTTTAAAAATAAAAATTTTAAATATTAAAAAAAATTTTTTAAATAAAAATCTTTAAACTATGTGGCCAGAATGAGTACAAGTATGCAATTCAATGATCCCAACATTTGATGGTGACTGTCAATTATTACATATTTATTATATATAGGCAAGTTTAAATTTTGTTTCCAAACTGCATGCAGGGACTTTATTTTCAAGTAGGGAGGCTGTTTATGAGATTGCATAATTTTATAAAGATTAATCTAAAATTTGAAACATCCCAATCAAAATAATGAGCAACTGTGTATCTATGATTGGCTTCAGGTATTTTCTTCACAGCCAAGAAGTTTTTTTTTTTTTTGAGACAGGAGTCTCGCTCTATCGCCTGGGCTGGAGTGCAGTGGCACAATCTTGGCTCACTGCAACCTCCACCTCCTGGGTTCAAGTGATTCTTCTGCCTCCGCCTCCTGAGTAGCTGGGATTATGGGCACCCACCACCACACCTGGCTAATTTTTGTATTTTCAGTAGCGAGGGGGTTTCACCATGCTGGTCAGGCTTGTCTCGAACTCCTAACCTTGTGATCCACCCACCTCAGCATCCCAAAGTTCTGGGATTACAGGCATGAGCCACTATGCCCAGCCAAGACCTTTGCTTTTTAAAAAGGTGTTTCTTGAAGTATCTTATTAAACATTTAATTTGAAGGAAACCGTGCATGTCTAACATACTTGCCTTTTACAGAAAGCTGGCCGCCAAAACTGTATCAACTACAGATGTTATTTTTAAAAGAGGACGGTCTCTTAAATGAAACAGAAAGCATAAAGCATGGACTTGTAAAAGATGAATGAGTAAATCATGGGTGTGACTGATAACATGTAAGTCCATTCTTGGTATAAACTGCTTAAGAGGGTTTCAGACTATTACTGATGTCTGTGATAAAGAGCACCAAAGTATGCACTATCATCACAGTCCAACTTTTAAGGTCCAAGTTTAAATAAGTAACCAATAATAATGGTTGGTCCTTGAACACTTCTTTCTAACCACTTCCTAACACTTCTGAGAGGTATGTGGCTCCTGAAACTTGGAAAAGTAGCACGATCTGCCTAATTTCATGTAATGAATGAGTTAATAAAGTTCCTAATACTGATTTTTTCCCCCTTTAAAAATACAGATGTCCCTCCCAAAAAAACACATATGTGGAAGTCCTAAACTGTGAGTATCATTCTGGATGGTAAAGGATTTTTTTTTTTTTTTTTTTTTTTTTGAGACAGTAGACAACTGTATCCCAGGCAGGTGTGCAGTGGCACAATCCTGGCTCACTGCAACCTACACCTCACGGGTCCCGGTTCAAGCAATTCTCCTGCCTCAGCCTCCCGAGTAGCTGGGACTACAGGTACACGTCACCATGGCCAGCTAATTTTTGTATTTTTAGTAGAGACAGGGTTTCACCATGTTGGCGAGGCTGGTCTTGAACTCCTGACCTCATGATCCACCTGCCTCAGCCTCCCAAAGTGCTGAGATTACAGGTGTGAGCCACCGCGCTTGGCCACAAAGTTCATTTTTATCAAGAATAAATTCTATAGACATTAGTCAAGGAAAATCCCCCCAGAAAAACTGACTTCAAATGATGTAACATACTTGTGGCTTTAAATGAACAAATATAGAAACAGGCAAAACTAAACCATAAGCAAAAACAAAGCCACAAAATGAACATTAACATTTCTTTAGGGGAAAATGTTATCTATTTTTCCCCCTCAAGTTTGAATTAAGCAAAAAAAAAAAAAAAAAAGCAAAAGCTTATTTCTTTTACAAATTTCTGCTGAATAACAGGTTTTAAGAAGAGCAAAGGACACACCACATCTGTATAAATTCAAGTGTGTTAAGAAACATAAGCATGTTGATTGCATCCTAATTCTAGCAGGTGAGAACTAAGCACTCAACTTCTAACTGGAGGAGAAGCAAGTGTCATGATGGACCACATCTTAAATGGCAACTCAAAACAATATGATTCTGACTTGGGGAAACCAAATGTTGGCCAGGCTTTTTATACAAAACCCACCCGCATGTTGCAGAACAATATTCTTACAGATTCAATGCAGACCCCACTAATGGGTTAGCTAGACATCAATAGGGTCATTTTATTTTTATTTTTTTGAGATAGAGTCTCACTCTGTCGTCCAGGCTGGAGTGCAACGGCACAATCTTGGCTCACTGCAACCTCTGTCTCCTGGGTTCAAGTGATTCTCCTGCCTCAGCCTCCAGAGTAGCTGGGATTACAGGCGTTCGCCTACCATGCCCAGCTAATTTTTGTGTTTTTAGTAGAGATGGGGTTTCACCATGTTGGCCAGGCTGGTCTTGAACTCCTGGCCTCAGGTAATCCACCTGCCTAGACAACCCAAACTGCTGGGATTACAGGCGTGAGCCACTGCGCCTGGCCCATTTTCTTAATATAAGTCCACAACATGTCATTGGGGAAAATGACTTTGGCAAACTCATATGCTTCAAAGGCAGGAAGACATGTACTAAGAAGACAAAGCTGGAAAATTCTTGACATAATTACACAGCAAGAGAATAAAAATAGATTTTAAAAGTGTGTGCATGTGGGGACGTGACAGAATATCTTATGTGTACTTTAAGAAGTTGACGAGTTATCCAGACACAAAAGATAACATTCTCATCAGAATTAGCCAAGATGAAACACCAGGGGCACTCTTCATAGAAACTAAGTGGATGCTTCTGGCGCCAAATGTCTTTGGCCTGGTTCTTCCTGGCCTTTCTGCTTGACTTCTTCCCTCTGTATCATTCTCAAATCCCCAACCTTTCCACTGGCAAAGCCACTCTCTTCTTCCTCAGGCTCTGAATAGATAACGTGAATGTATGCAGACTTTTTGTCCTTCAATTTAAAAACCTGCTTGAGGCTCCAGTGACTTAAGAATTAACTGGTAGTTCTTTATCTTAGCTAGGCTTACGTATTCAAAATTTTGCCTGTTTTCTTGGAATTATACAAATTTCCTTATTAAATGTTTATTTGAAGGAAACTGTGCATGTCTATTAATTATCCATGATAAATATCCATGTGTATTACTTTCTGAAATTTCTCCTTCAGTCTCACCTGAGTTTAATTTTTTTAAAGATGTTTAGAGTTCCTGAGGTGCTTCTCTAGGCTAAAATTTGAATTTTTTTATTTTAAAGCAAATAAAAGTAAGTGAATGGCTAAAAGATAAGGTTACATTTTGTAGGCTGGGCATGGCGGCTCATGCCTGTAATACTACCACTTTGGAAGGCTGAGGCAGGAGGATCCCTTGAACCCGAAAGTTTGAGACCAGCCTGGGCAACATAGTGAGACCTCATCTCTACAAATTTTTTTTTTAAAAAAAAGAATTAGCTGAGTATGGTGGCACATGTCTGTAGTCCCAGCTAATCGGGAGGCTGAGGTGGAATGATCACTTTAGCCTGGGAGACAGAGGCTGCAGTGAGCTGAGATCATGCTGCTGCATTCCAGCCTGGGTGACAGAGGGAGACCCTGCCTCAAAAAAAATTTCCTTAACTTTCTTTTTTTGGTGGGGGAAGGAATGCAATGGAGAAACAAAGGAAAACACTGCACAAAGGGTGTTGTTCTATGATTCATCTAAATAATGCAGAACTGGCATTTTACAATTAAGATATAAAAAATATTAATACTTTTAGAATTTCCAAGTCAGAGGTGGCTTACAATAGCTTTCATTTGAAAAGAGTGAGACCCCCAAATAAAATGCTCCTTGGTGGAACAAAGGCCCCTTTAAACCTTTACCAAGCTCTTTCTCAGAAGCTCACAAAATTTAAGACAATGCAAACATGAAGAGAAAGCAGAGTTCTCCAACATAAGGTTGAAAATGGCAATAAAAGACTAGTGGGTGAACATTAATGCTTGTCAGTGACAAACACATTATGCCTACAAGGAATAAATAGTGCACTTCTCTTTGGGTCTGTTTACAGACAGAACCCCATGACCTTTCAGGCATAAACCTCCACTGGCAGAAGATGTTTAATTACAAAAGTTCTATGGTAGATTATAAAAAATAAGGAATTTGGATTTAGGCCTTCTGCCATTTCCAATACAAGTGGCTTTGAGTATTCTTGGTCGACAAGGGAATTTTTGCATTTCTAATGTTAACAAAGAAAATATCCACCACTGGCTTCTTAACCAGAGGGAGGCAGGCAGGTTTCTGGATACAGGCTTAAGGCGAATCCAATAGGTTCACAACTAAGCATCCTATTAGGGCCCATTTTTTCCAGGCATGGTTTCCTTTCCGAGAGACAGCTCCACATCATCTCTAGCCAGGTTTTCCACATTGCTACCAAATTGGGGACACGTTTCTATATCAGGCTTTTGAAAGAACTTTAAGTTATATACACATACCAACAAAGCATATACTGGTGATGCTTGATATTTAAAGGAATCCTACAGCGAATCATTTATTTCCTTGGAAAGAATAGGTTTTCAAAAATTGGCGACAACTCTGGTCACATGAATGAGATTCAAAAACTTATGTAAAAGAAAGATGTCAACCTCCTTTCTACTGTGAACTTACTTTCCAAGACTAAAAACTGCTATCTCCTCTTCAGTCTCTTTATACATCTGAAATCTTTCCTGCAATATGAGAGGCACTTTTATTAGGTGTAGCATCTATTAAAAACTCTATAGCCAGGGTAGAATTTGCTGAACAAAGTAATAACACTAGCCTAATAGGCATTACTTATGAGGACCTTTTCCCCTTTAATATAAAAGTATAACTACACCAGTTCAATGTACAAATACAAAAAAAGTTTTCATACTGAAAAAAAGTACCATAATACTGTACATACAAAAACTGTTCAACAAGAATGATTTAAATATGTCTGTTCCTCTCCAGATCTGGAAGACACGAATGTAAAGTTCTGCAACTGTATTATTGCTGAGAACATGTGCCCGGGAACACTGTGTTTCCCTTTCTCCTCCTCAGCCCAGCCCCGCCTTCGGAGTCCCCTGAGCTTGGATCATGAGCCAACAGCATCCCTGAAGATAACCAGAGCCAAATGTTTACTCAATGGAAGTCATTATTCAGTGATCTGCTGCTTACCATAAACTATGAAAAGCACAGGTTTTAAGCCCGCCAGGATTAAATCCAGACGGAGGTCTTCCCGTCCCCTGATTTGCTACTGGCAGTGCTTTTGTTGGACCCAGCTTTGGACCCCACTTTGGCCTTCTTCTCCCGGGGACCGTGAGGGTTGTTTTGGTGACTGTAGGCCTGAATTGCCAGATCCAAGCGTTCCTGAGCCATCCGGATCTCCCGCTGCAGAGCCTCCAGGTCAGCTGGGAGGTTCTCCTCATGGCTGCCATACTGCTGTTCCTGGGCTGTGTTGGCCTTGTTTTGCTTGTAGGCGATCTTAGCATTGGACAGTTCGGTGTACTGGATTTGATCTGGTTTGACAGCAATGTTATAGCCAGGGGGAGCAGATGGTGTATTCCAAGTGAAAGGATAATTATAAGCACCCGGATCCTCAAGTTCCCTCCTTTTACTGTTTAGTGAGTCTCGAATGGTCCCAAACCCTAAGTGAAGCATCTCCCAAATGTTAAGCAAGAGGCAAAGGCCTGTAACACCATACATTATCAGAAGGAAGATGGTCTTTTCAGTGGGTCTAGAAATAAAGCAGTCTATCTTATGAGGGCAAGGAAGTCTGCTGCACACATAAAACGGGTGGACTTGGAAGCCATATAGAAAATACTGCCCTATCAGAAAACCCACCTCAAACACGGTCCTTGCCAGCAACTGCAGCACATAGATTTTCATGAGCCCATCTTCCCGAATTCGTCGTCGGCCATCATGCTTGGGTTTGGGTTGGCTCTGCTCTTTATTTTCCTTATCACTTTCTAACTCCATCTCTGGATACATCATAGGATCCTCTTCGTTGTCCTCCTCCGTTTCTTCCAGAGCCCGGTGTTGTTTCCAACGCATGGCATAGGGCTTGCTCCGAGCTGCCTTCTTGTCTGCTTCACCATGCTCCATTTTGGCAATCTTGTGAATAGCATAGCCCAGGTACATCACGGAGGGAGTTGCCACCAGGATGATCTGGAACACCCAGAAGCGTACATGGGAGAGGGGTGCAAATGCATCATAGCAGACATTCTCACAGCCCGGCTGTTCTGTGTTGCACACAAATTTGCTTTGCTCATCATAATAGATGGATTCTCCTCCTACAGCTGTAAGGACAATCCGGAAGACAATCAGAACAGTGAGCCAGATCTTCCCCACAAATGTGGAATGGTTGTGAATCTCCTCTAGCAGGCGAGTCAGGAAGCTCCAGCTCATGGTGATTGAATTGGTATGCCCTGATAAAAGTGGAAAAATACCAAAAGAAAATCAACAAATATTACATCTTAAGTTAACTTTTCATTTACGATATCTCTAGAAACTATTACTTTCAATACTTGAAATCTAACTTCAAGGTTCATAGTGGAACAAATGTTAGAATAAACAGCATCTCCATGAGGTGCAATGGCTCACACTTATAATCCCAGGACTTTGGGAGGCTGAGGTGGGTGGATTACTCGAAGTCAGGAGTTCAAGACCAGCCTAGTGAACATGGTGAAACTCTGTCTCTACAAAAATACAAAAATTAGCCAAGTATGGCCGTGTGTGCCTGTAATCCCTGCTGCTCAGGAGGCTGAGGCAGGAGAATTGCTTAAACAGAGCAAGACTTTGTCTCAAAAAAAATAAACAGCATCTCACTCTATACTACATTTAGACAGGTCAGTTCACCTCAGTCAACACCTGTTGGCCCTACAAGGTCCTAAAATGTATGGATTGCTGTCATGTCTTCTCGGGTTTAAAAGGTAAACTTGTAGCTACTATTTGTTGAGATGTATTTCTCAGACTTTAGTTCTTTTTTTTTTTTTTTTTTTTTGAGACAGTTTCCCTCTTTTGCCCAGGCTGTAGTGCAGTGATGTGATCTTGGCTTACTGCAACCTCTGCCTCCTGGGCTCAAGTGATTCTTGTGCCTCAGCCTCCCAAGTAGCTGAGATTACAGGCATGTGCCACCATTTTTAATTTTTTTTAGTAGAGATGGGGTTTCACCATGTTGGCCAGGCTGGTCTCTAACTCCTGACCTCAGGTGATCCTCCCACCTCGGCCTCCCAAAGTGCTGGGATTACAGGCGTGAGCCACCACTCCCAGCCAGATCCAGGTTCTTTACACATACTATTATTTCATGAGACCTTCAGAATTTTGTGAGATAGAGATTAAAAAAAAAAACGGCTGGGTATGGTGGCTCATGCCTGTAATCCCAGCACTTTGGGAGGCCAAGGCAGGCGGATCATCTGAGGTTGGGAGTTCGAGACCAAACTGACCAACATGGAGAAAGCCTGTCGCTACTAAAAATACAAAAAATTAGCTGGGCGTGGTGGCGCATGCTTGTAATTCCAGCTACTTGGGAGGCTGAGGCAGGAGAATCGCTTGAATCCGGGAGGTGGAAGTTGCAGTGAGGTGAGATCGCGCCACTGCACTCCAGCCTGTGCAACAAGAGTGAGACTCCATCTCAAAAAAAAAAAAAAAAAAAAAAAAAGACTGTTAAACTGAACTTTGAGGACATTAAATCCAGTCAACAGTAAATCCACTTAAAACAGCATTTTAAAGGATAGTTTCATTCTAAGATTCCCAGATCTACAGCCAGGATACAGGTAAAAATCACCTAAATTGTATGTAAAATCCCTAACAGAGCTCCAACTTTACAAAGCAGACTTAACTTTTACCTTGTCCTCCTCCCTCTCCCAGTCTACTACTGAAGATTACAGATGATTTGTCAGTACCACTTTACCTGTTGTCCAGAATTTCTGTTACCCAAAATTTTCTTAGAGAAATTATACTTTCCTTGCAATTTTTCCAGATCCCCTCTGGAAAGGAAAAAGAAAAGAGCAGGTCATAAGCTTCCTCCCACAGAAAACAATGAATCACTAAAATGCCATTTTCAGAAAGTAAGTTTTCTATGTACCATAAAAATCAATGAAAATAAAATGGAAACAGGCTTGAGTTTGGATACCAGTTTTCTCCTCCCCATACAGGTGGTAGGAGAAACTATGTAACCATGACCCAAAGATTCTTAAGTCACCAGTCTAAGAAAATACCACAGGAAGTTGAGTCATTAGTAAAAATATGAAGCAGATGAACTCTGGCACCTATGGGAAAAAGCCAAAGCAGGAGAATCTCAGCAAATTGAAACCAACTGGGTCACTAAAGGCCTTCAAGAACCTTCACTCTGTCTGCTCTATTCCCTGAAGCAGCCAATACACCTCTCAGGGGGATTTGAGCAGCTAACTAGGAGCAAGCTGTTTAGCTGAAACACCCAACAGCTGGCTCTCAGTCACAGGAACACCCGTCTCCATAGGAGGTGATTTACAGATACAACTGCTCACAAAAAGTCACAGAAAGAAAACACCTGCATCTGTACTGGATTAAACAGCAAAACAGAAAAATTTTCAAGATGAATTACTGCTCATTATCAAGTTCTGGCAACTCTGCATAGCTATGGCCAAATGTCATCCATAAGGTGCCAACATTTAGCAAATAAATTTAAAACAATTCCTGAATGTTATGTGTTTACAGTAACTTAATTAAAAAGGTGCTTTGTTTTGTTGTTTAAAGATACAGAAAAAAAAAACTGAACAATTTCCAAAGGACCAATGGAAAAAAAAAAAGTGCAGGCATCTATACAACATGCAGGCGTGAAGCCGCATAAAGATTTACACATAAGCCTGGGCAATATAGTGAGATCCTATCTTTCCAAATTTAAAAAAAAATTAGCCAGGTGCGGTGGCAGTGGTAGCCACTGCAGTCCAACCTCGTAGACAGCAACATCTGTACACACACGTGCACACACAAACACACATACACAAAATAGGGCCCAGCACAGTGGCTCACGCCTATAATCCCAACACTTTGGGAAGCCAAGGTGGGTGGATTGCTTGAGTTCCACAGTTTGAGACCAGCCTGGACAACACGGTGAAACTCTGTCTCCACCAAACAAAAACCACCACAAAATCCCCCAAATTAGCTGGGCCTGGTGATGCACACCTGTGGTCCCAGCTACTCAAGAGGTTCAAAGTGAAAGAATCACTTGACCCCGGGTGGGGGGTGGGGTGTAGAGGTTGCAGTGAGTTGTGATCGTGCCACTGCACTCCAGCCTGGGTGACAGTGAAACTGCAAAAAATAAATAAAGCAGCAAAAAGATTTACATATAAAGAACCTTGGGCTGACTCTCTTTTTGGACTCAGCCCACCCATACCCGGGTGAATGGAGAAAAAAAAAAAAAATCTTGGCTAGGCTCAGTGGCTCATGCCAGTAATCCCAGCACTTTGCAAGGCCGAGGCCGGTGGATCACGAGGTCAGGAGTTCAAGACCAGCCTAGGCAACATGGTGAAACCCTGTTTCTACTAAAAATACAAAAATTAGCTGAGCATGGTGGCAGGCGCCTGTAATCCCAGCTACTTGGGAAGTTGAGGCAGGAGAATTGCTTGAACTTGGGAGGTGGAGGTTGCAGTGAGCTAAGATCACGCCAGTGCACTTCAGCATTGGTGACAGAGCGAGACTCTGTCTCGAGAAAAAAAAGAATCCAGCTGGGCATGGTGGCTCACACCTGTAATCTCAGCACTTTGGGAGGCCAAGGCAGGAGGATAACTTGAACCTGGGAGCTTGAGGCTGCAGTGAGCTATGATCATACCACTGTATTCCAGCCTGGGCAAGACAGGGAGACCCTGTCTCTAACATAATAGGATTTCAAGTGCAGCTTCCATATCTAGCCCTGTTTTCCAACTGAGCTCACCACACTACTACTTTTCTTATTGAATACACAGGTTATAAAATCTCAAAACAAGAAGTAAATAATATAAAATCTTTTTTTTTTTTTTTTGAGACAGAGACTCACTCTGTCACCCAGGCTGGAGTGCAGTGGCGTGATCTCAGCTCTGCCTCCCTGGTTCAAGCGATTCTCTTGCCTCAGTCTCCCAAGTAGCTGGGATTACAGGCACCTCCACCACACCCAGCTAATTTTTGTATTTTTAGTAGAGACAGGGTTTCACCATGTTGGCCAGGCTGATCATGAACTCCTGACCTCAAGTGATCTGCCTGCCTCGGCCTCCCAAAGTGCTGGGATTACAGGCGTGAGCCACTGTGCCCAGCCAATAATATAAAATCTTTAAATGGTGATATAAGACAGATTTCCAACACAGAACTCCATAATGATTCTCATCCACAAATTCTCAGCAGGTTCAAATTTTCCCCAAAGCCTGAAATTTCTATCTGTTCCAATAAGCCAAAATTATGAAAATACAATTAGTTAGAAAACTCATCTGCTAAATCTCCATCCACGAAGATAAATGTGTATATTTTAAACAATTATTGTTATGCAAGAATTCCTCCACAGTTGAGCTTTTCAATATAGTAACATTTTCTTGGTGGGAAGAACTGGTGATAAATCCTTCAGAGCTTATATAACTTCTAAAGCAGCCATTTTAACATATCCACTAGTAAGTATTGTATACTTGTTAAGCTGAAGACGTAGAAAATGCTGAACCCTTACAGCCTGGTTTTCCATGAACATTCATAAGGGCCACAGAGTATGGATACTCTATACCCACACTCTGAAGTCTTTGGAATGAATATTGCTACAGTCTATGCTCTTGACCACAAAATGTTGGGGAGATCCACAACAACCAGGGGTTTTCTCCACAAAACTCCCTGGAAATCTGCAGAGAAACTCCCCCCAACCCCAGGTCTTCGGCACTGATCAGTGCATGCGTAGGGGGGAGGGGGAATCTGGATACCTGATCCTCTCTACACTGGATGTACATCAATTAATTCACTTTCTTTCTTCTTTCTTTTTTGAGACAGGGTCTCTTGCTCTGTTGCCCAAACTGGAGTACAGTGGTACAGACGGCTCACTGCAGCCTTGACCTCCTATGCTCAAGTGATCCTCCCACCTTGGCCCCCTGCAGTAGCCAGGACTTAAGGTGCACACCACCATGCCCAGCTAATTTTTGTAGAGATGAGGTTTCGCCATGTTGCCCGGGCTGGTCTTAAACCTCAGAGCTCAATTAATCTGCCTGCCTCTGCCTCCCAAAGTGTTGGGATAACAGGTATGAGCCACTACACCCAGCCAATAGAATTCCTTTTTCTTTTTGAGACAAGGTCTTGCTTTGTTATCCAGACTGGAATGCAGTGGCATGATCTCGGCTCACTGTAGGCTCAACCTCCCCAGGTTCAGGTGATCCTCTGACCTCAGCTTCCCGAACAGCTGAGACTACAGTTGTATGCCACCATGCTTGGCTAACTTTTGTATTTTTTGTAGAGAGGAGGTTTTGCCAGGTTGCCCAGGCTGGTCCTGAACCCCTAGGCTCAAGTGATCTGGCTGCCTCAGCCTCCCAAACTACTAGGATTATGAGCATGAGCCACTGTGCCCAGCCTCTTTCTCTTAATATAATTCTGTGGGGAAAAAAAATAAACCCAGCTGGGCACAGTGGCTCATGCCTGTAATCCCAGAATTTTGGGAGGCCAAGGTGGGCAGATCAGGAGGTCAGGAAATCGAGACCATCCTGGCCAACGTGGTGAAATCCCGTCTCTACTAAAAATACAAAAAAAAAAAAAAAAAAAAAAAAAATTGCCGGGTACAGTGGCACACACCTGTACTCCCAGCTACTCAGGAGGCTGAGGCAGAGCCTGCAGTGAACCGAGACCCCACCACTGCACTCCAGCCTGGCGACAGAGCGAAACTCTGTCTCAAAAACAAAAAAGCAAACCAAAAAAAAGGCCAGGCGTGGTGGCTCACACCTGTAAGCTCAGTACTCTGGGAGTCCAAGGCGGCCGGATCACGAGGTCAGGAGTTCAAGACTAGTCTGGCCAACATGGTGAAACCCCATCTCTAAAATACAAAAATTAGTTGGGCATGGGGGTGTGTGCTTGTAATCCCAGCTACTGTGCCAAGGCAGGTAGATCACGAGGTGAGGAGTTCAAGACCAGCCTGGCCATCATGGTGAAACCCCGTCTCTACTAAAAATACAAAAATTAGTTGTAGTTGGGCATGGTGGTGCATGTCTGTAATCCCACCTACTGAAGAGAATTGCTTGAACTGGGACCTGGGAGGTAAAGGCTGCAGTGAGCTGAGATTGCACCACTGCACTCCAAACTGGGCTACAGAGCAAGACTCTGTCTCAAAACAAAACAAAACAAAATAAAACAAACCACTGGGCACGGTGGCTCACACTTGTAATCCCAGCACTTTGGGAGGCTGAGGCATGTGCATCACGAGGTCAAGAGATTGAGACCATCCTGGCCAATATAGTGAAACCTCGTCTCCACTAAAATACAAAAATCAGCTGGGCGTGGTGGTGCGTGCCTGTAGTCCCATCTACTCAGGAGGCTGAGGCAGGAGAACTGCTTGAACCCGGGAGGCAGAGGTTGCAGTGAGTCGAAATCACACCACTGCACTCCAGCCTGGCGCCTGGTGACAGAGTGAGACTCTGTCTTTAAAAAACAAAAAATCCTGTAATATTAAAACCATTTATGTCTAGTGTTCCATTATTGGAACACTGAGCATGTGGGAGTTATTTATATCCTACTGCTCAAGATCATCACCAAGGTCTAATTTTTTCAAATTCAAAAAATTGCAACCTCAGGCATAAATGGGTTAAAAGAAACATACAAAAAATCCACAATCATAGCTACTTTTCCACATTTCCTTCTAGTCATTGTCTAAATGAATATTCTTTCCAAGTGTAAAATAACACTAATTTACAAAGGGATCTAGCAGTAAAAATGAACTTCTCTTATACTTGTTTACTATTTGTATTTCTTTTTGTGTAAATGTGTTTACCAACTTAACTCCAACATCTCACAAAATGGGTGATGAGCAATTTTTTCTTTCTAAAATAACCATGGGCTTCCTAAAATGAATGGCGGTATCACCACTGTTTTTATCTATCAAGTCAGTAAGTTTTTCTTTGATACTCTTCCCTTTCCTCTCCTTCCAAGTTACTGTTTTGTTTTGTTTTTTTTTTTTTTGATACAGAGCCTCTGTCACCCAGGATGGAGTGCAAGGCTCACTGCAGCCTCCACCTCCTGAGTTCAAGCAATTCTCCTGCCTCAGTCTCCCGCACACCACCATGGCCAGCTAATTTTTGTATTTTTAGGAGAGATGATGTTTCGCCATGTTGACCAGGCTGGTCTCCAACTCCTGACCTCAGATGATCTGCCCACCTTGGCCTCCCAAAGTGCTAATTACAGGCATGACCCACCATGCCCGGCCACAAGTTACATATTCTTACTCTCAGGGAAATGTCAAATAATTCCTGGGTGATAAGTGTGGTCTGGGAAACATTTTGAAAACATTAGTCTCATTTCTGTAATGGTCACTCATTCTCTAGGCAAGCCCACTCCCGGCAGCTATGCATTAGCAAAGCACTAAGGATTGGCTTACAATGTTACAGAGTACAATACTCCACCAGAGAAATTAAGATCATTTCAAGAAGTAGAATGAGTATAAGGCAGGTTCTGGAATTAACATTTCTAAGCAGAGTATGTCACTGCCAATTGTGGTCTCACTGTGGAGAAAAGTGTGTTCTTGCTCCAGTTTCCTTTCTCCTGAACCATTATTTTTATCTATTTTTTCTTGAATGGCATCTTAAAATTTTTTTAAAAAGAATACTTCAGGCTGGTGTGGTGGCTCGTGCTTGTAATCCCAACACTTTGGGAGGCCGAGGTGGGGGGATCACAAGGTCAGGGGTTCAAGATCAGTCTGGCCAACAAAGTGAAACCCCGTCTCTACTAAAAATACAAAAATTAGCTGGGCGTGGTGGCAGGTGCCTGTAGTCCCAGCTACTCGGGAGGCTGAGGCAGGAGACTCGGTTGAACCCAGGAGGCGGAGGTTGCAGTGAGCCGAGATTGCACCACTGCACTCCAGCCTAGGCGACAGAGCAAGACTCTGTCTCCCAAAAAAAAAAAAAAAAAAAAAAAAAAAGTGGGGGCCGGGCACAGTGGCTCATGTCTGTAATCCTGGCACTTTGGTAGGCTGAGGCAGGCAGATCACCAGGTCAAGAGATCGAGACCATCCTGGCCAACATGGTGAAACCCTGTCCCTACTAAAAATACAAAAATTAGCTGGGCATGGTGCCATGTGCCTGTAGTCCCAGCTACTTCGGAGGCTGAGGCAGAAGAATTGCTTGAACCTGGGAGGCGGAGGTTGCAGTGAGCTGAGATCATGCCATTGCACTCCAGCCTGGTGATAGAGCGAGACTCTGTCTCAAACAAACAAAAAACAACAACAAAAACTCCAATTCATAGAGGCCCATAATTCAAAAAGATTCGTTCACTCACACACACAAAAAACCCCTGGACATCTGCAGAGGGGCCCCTCATTCTGCAGCACTGATCAGTGCATGTGTAAGGAAATGGTCTATACAAGGGACCTGAATAGCTGCCTAAAATTCAGGACATAGGGCTGGGCACAGTGGCTCACACCTGTAATCTCAGCACTTTAGGAGGCCGAGGTGGTGGATCACCTGAGGTCAAGAGTTCAAGACGAGCTTGGCCAACATGGCGAAATCCTGTCTCTACTAAAAATACAAAAATTAGCCAGGCATGATGGGCTGTGCCTGTAATCCCAGCTTTTTGCAAGGCTGAGGCAGGAGAATTGCTTGAACCTGGGGGAGGTTGCAGTGGGCTGAGATCGTCCTACTTCACTCCAGCCTGGGAGAAAGAGAGAGACTCCAAATAAAAAAAAAAAAAAAAAAAAAAAAAAATTCAGGACACAGTTTTCTCTGACTTCCTTGCTTCTGCAAACGGACTCAGTTATAGTGTAAGGGCTCAGAGTGTGCGATTCAGCTGTGAATGGCTCTCATGAATAAAAAATCATTTCTATACTCCATCTACAAATAGAAAATAACATGGAAGCACATGTCAAGTGGTAGAGATGGATGGAGGCCAAATACCTCAAACTCTTCTGCTAATTAGGAAAGCCCCAATTTATTATTATTTTGAGACTGGGTCTCACTGTCACCCAGGCTGGAGTGCAATGTCATGATCTTAGCTCACTGTAACCTCCACCTCTTGGATTCAAGTGATTCTCATGCCTCAGCCTCCTGAGTAGCTGGGATCCAACTGATTTATTGTTTCATTCATTCACTCAAGACAGAGTTTCCTTCTTGTTGCCCAGGCTGGAATGTAATGGTGTGATCTTGGCTCACCACAACCTCAGCCCCCTGGACTCAAGCAACACTTCTGTCTCAGCCTCCCAAGTAGCTGGGATCACAGGCATGTGCAACACGCCCGGCTAATTTTTTTGTGTTTCTAGTAGAGACGGCGTTTCTCCATGTTGGTCAGGCTGGTCTTGAACTCCTGACCTCAGATGATCCGCCTGTCTCGGCCTTCCAAAGTGCTGGGATTATACGCATGAGCCACTGCGCCCAGCCGATTTATATGTACCTTTACACTTATTATCTTTTTGAATATATCCTAAATGCCTCAAGTTGAGTTTATAAATTATAGGAGGTGGTATTATCAGGTCACAGGCAATGTAAATCTGCATGGGTTTTGCTCTGTACTGTCATTTGTATGTTTCTAAGACGATAGGATACATTCTCCCTCATATATCCAACCCCTTTGTGGGCTATTTCCATCCTTTTCTGTATTTGTCTACAGAAGGTACTCTTGATATAGTACAGGCATTGATTATTTGACATTTAATATAAATACCTGTTTATTTTATTGTCTTCCTTCACATTTTATCTTTTTGGTTTTTCTGTTTGTTTGTTTGAGACGGAGTCTTGCTCTGTCACCCAGGCTAGAGTGCAGTGGTCCAATCTTGGCTCACTACAACCTCCGCCTGCTGGGTTCAAGAGATTCTCCTGACTCAGCCTCTCAAGTAGCTGGGACTACAGGCACGTGCCACCAAGCCCAAGTAATTTTTTGTATTTTCAGTAGAGACAGGGTTTCCCCATGTTATCTAGGATGGTCTCAATCTCCTGACCTCGTGATCCACCTGCCTTGGCCTCCCAAAGTGCTGGGATTACAGGCATGAGCCACCATAGCCAGCCCAAATTTTACTGTTTTTATAGAATAATATCAATTCTTTAAAAAAAATCAGAAGATTGAAAAAAATATTTTTTTTAGAATGGCTTCTATTTTTTAAAAAGAATACTGCAATTCATGGTAGCCAATAATTCAAAAGGATTCACTCACACACAAAAAAACCCAAATACTGAAGAGAATCATGTTTGCTTATACAACATTAGACAGAAACCAAATGTGCTATTTTTAGTCTATTTTCCAAATAACCTAAGAAACAAACCTACCTTGTCTTATGCTAGAAAATAGAATTTTAAAAATTAGCTGGCCTCAACATGGTAATAATTATGTAATTCTCTCTCAAATTCTTATTTCAAGAGTTTTCTATAGGTTATATCACAACAGGATCAAATGAACACTCACTACATTCTGCTATAGAACAGAATTCATAGAATTTTTTGGGGGGATGGAGTCTTGCTCTGTCACCCACGCTAGAGTGCAATGGCAAGGTCTCAGCTCACTGCAACCTCCGCCTCCCGGGTTCAAACGATTCTCCTGCCCTAGCCTCCTGAGTAGCTGGGATTACAGGCACCTACCACCACACCCGGCTAATTTTTATATTTTTAGTAGAGACAGGGTTTCACCATGTTGTCCAGACTGGTCTCCAACTCCTGACCTCAGGATCTGCTGCCTTGGCCTCCCAAAGTGTTGGGATTACAGGTGAGTCACCTCGCCCAGGTGAATTCATAGGATTTTGGAAGATCAAATGTAATGTACATTATTTGAATTATTTCAGCAGGTAGATTTTAATATTAAACCCATTTTAAAGACGAATAAATTAGGTCTAAAACTTTATAATTTTTGCCTAAAATCATCTACTAACTAGTGAAGCCAGAATTTGAAGTCAGGCAGTCCTGCACTAGAGTTTGGGCTCTTGATCACTCACTAGTAAAGAATTACATTGCTGGGCGTGGTGGCTCACTCCTGTAATCCCAGCACTTTGGGAAGCCAAGGCAGGCAGACAATGAGGTTAGGAGTTCAAGACCAGCCTGGCTAACATGATGAAACCCCACCTCTACTAAAAATATAAAAATCAGCCAGACGTGGTGGCACATGCCTGTAATCCCAGCTACTGGTGGGGGCTGAGGCAAAAAAACTGCTTGAACCCAGGAGGTAGAGGTTGCAGTAAGCCAAGATCACACCAGTGCACTCCAGCCTGGGCAACAGAGCAAGATTCTATCTCAAAAAAAAAAAAAAAAAAAAAAAGCGCTTGGCAAGAGGTGGTAGCTTGCATCTGGCCTGTAATCCTAGCACTTTGGGAGGCTGAGCTGGGTGGATCACTTTAGCTCAGGAGTTCAAGACCAGCCTGGGCAACATGATGAGACCCCATCTCTATTTAAAAGAAGAGGCTGGTTGCAGTGCCTCACGCCTGTAATCCCAGCACTTTGGGAGGCTGAGGTGGGTGGATCACAAGGTCAAAGGATGGAGACCATCCTGGCTAACATGGTGAAACCCCATCTCTACTAAACATACAAAAATTAGCTGGGTATGGTAGCGCGTGCCTGTAGTCCCAACTACTCGGGAGGCTGAGGCAGGAGAATTGCTTGAACTCGGGAGGCAGAAGTTCCAGTGAGCTGAGAGCATGCCACTGCACTCCAGACTAGCCACAGAATGAGACTCTGTTTCAAAAAAAAAATCCAGAAGTGGAACTGCTCCATCACACAGTAATTTTATTTTTAATTGGCTGAGGAACGTTATCCTGTTTTCCACAGTGGCTAACCCATTTTACATTTCCACCAATACTGCACAAGGGTTACAACTTCTCTCCATCCTTGATAACATTAGTTATTTTCTTTTGGTTTGAGAGTAGTTATCCTAATGGATGTGATGTGGTACCTTACTGTAGTTTTAATTTCCATTTCTCTAATAATTAGTGATGTTAAGCATCTTTTCATGTGCTTACTGGCCATTTGTTGTCTATGAAAAAAAAACTCTATTCAAATTTTGGCCTATTTTTTGAGGATTGTTTTGGCTACTGCAGGTCCCCTAAAATTCCACATGAATGTTAAGATAGGTTTTTCTATTTCTGCAAAAAATGTCACTGGGGGCTGGGCATGGTGGCTCACGCCTGTAACCCCAGCATTTTGGTAGGCCAAGGGGGGGTGGATCACGAGGTCAGAAGATCAAAACTATCCTGGTTAACACAGTAAAATCCCGTCTCTACTAAAAATACAAAAAATTGTCAGGTACAGTGGCTCATGCCTGTAATCCCAGCACTTTGGGAGGCCAAGGCAGGCAGATCACCTGAGGTAGGGAGTTTGAGACCAGTCTGGCAAGCATGGTGAAACCCCATCTCTACTAAAAACACAAAAATTAACTGGGCATGGTGGCAGGCACCTGTAATCCCAGCTACTCAGGAAGCTGAAGCAGGAGAATTGCTTGAACCTGGGAGGCAGAGGTTGAAGTGAGCTGAGATAACGCCATGGCACTCCACCTTGAGTGACAGATAAGACTCCATCTCAAAAAAAAAAAAAAAATTAGCGGGGCATGGTGGCATGAGCCTGTAGTCTCAGCTAGTCAGGAGGCTGAGGCAGGAGACTCGCTTGAACCCAGAAGGCAGAGTTTGCAGTGAGCCAAGATCACACCACTGCACTCCAGCCTTGGTGACAGAGCAAGACTCTCTCTCAAAAAAAAAAAGTCACTGGGATTTTCAGAGGGATTGCACTGAATCTGTAGATCACTTTGGGTAGTATTAACATCTTAACAGTACTGTCTTCTAATCCATTATCATGGGATATTATTTCCATTTATTCCTGTTATCTTTAATTTCCTTCAGCAATATTTTGTAGTTTTCACAACCCAAATCTTTTACTTCCTTGGTTAATTCCAAAGTATTTCATTCTTTTTGATGCTATAATAATAGAATTGTTTTTGTAATTTCCTTGTAAGGCTATTGTTAGTATGTAGAACTGCAACTAATATTTGTGTGTTGACTTTGTATCCTGCTACTTTGCTGAATTTTTTTTTTTTAGACGGAGTCTCACTCTGTTGCCTAGGGTGGAGTGCAGTGGCGCGATCTTGGCTCACTGCAACCTCTGCCTCCAGGATTCAAGCGATTCTCCTGCCTCAGCCTCCCAAGTAGCTGGGACTACAGGCGTGCACCACCACGCCCAGCTAATTTTTGTATTTTTAGTAGAGACAGGGTTTCACCATGTTGACCAGGATGGTCTCGATTTCTTGACCTCATGATCCACCTGCCTCGGCCTCCCAAAGTGCTGGGATTATAGGTGTGAGCCACCGTACCCAGCAATGTTGTATTTTTAGTAGAGATAGGGTTTTACTATGTTGGCCAGGATGGTCTCAATCTCTTGACCTCATTATCTGCCCACTTCAACCCCCTAAAGTGCTGGGATTACAGTGTGAGCTACCACACCCGGCTGCTGAATTATTTTATTAGTGCTAACAGGTTCGTTTGGTGGAATCATTAAGGTTTTCTATATAAGATCATATCATCTATGAACAAAGACAATTTTACTTAGTCCTTTCAAATTTGGATGCTTTTCATTTCTTTTTCTTGCCTAATTGCTCTAGGTAGAACCACCAGGACTATGTCGAAAAGATGTGGAGAAAGCAAGCATCCTTGTCTTGCTCATCTTACAGAAAACCTTTTGGTTTTTTACCATTGAATATGATCTCTACTCTTGGTTTTTAATATATGGCTTTTATTATATTCAGGCAGTTACCTTCTATTCCTAGTTTCTTGAGTGTTTTATCATGAAAGTGTGTTGTTTTGTCAAATGGTTCTTCTGCATTAGTTGGGATAAACATATCATTTGTTTCATCTTGTTAATGTGCTATGTTACATTAATTCAGTATGTTGAACCATCCTTGCATTCCAGAAATAAATTTCACTTGGTCATAATGTATCCTCTCTTTAATATGCTGCTAAATTTGGTTTGCTAGTATTTTGGGAATTTTTACATCTATGTTCATAAAAGCTACTGGTCTGTAGTTTTCTTTCCTTGTAATGTCTTTGTCCTTCCTTGGTATCAGGGTAACACTGGCCTCATTGAGTTAAGAAGTTTAGTTTAGTTTTGTTTTGTTTTTGCAAAGCTTGAGGATTGGTATTAGTTATTTTATTATTTATTTATTGAGACAGAGTCTCGCTCTGTTGCCCGGGCTGGAATGCAGTGGCACAATCTCGGCTCACTGCAGCCTCCACCTCCCAGGTTCAAGTGATTCTCTTGCCTCAGCCTCCTGAGCAGCTGGGATTACAGGTGCACGTCACCATGCCTGGCTAATTTTTGTATTTTTAGCAGAGATGGGGTTTCACCATGTTGGTCAGGCTGGTCTCGAACTCCTGACCTTGTGACCTACCCACCTCAGCCTCCCAAAGCTCTGGGATTACAGGCGTGAGCCACTGCGCCCAGCCAGGTATTAGTTGTTTTAAATGTCTGGCAGAAAATCACATCAATGTGATGACCTACAATTGCTGATAGTACACTCATTCTCTTTTTTTTTTTAAGGCAGAGTCTCACTGTTACCCAGGCTAGAGTGCAGTGGTGCGACCTCAGCTCACTGCAAACTCTGCCTCCCAGGTTTAAGCAATTCTCCCACCTCAGTCTCCCAAGTAGCTGGGACTACAGGTGCATGCCACCACACGCAGCTCTTTTTTTGTATTTTTAGTAGAGATGAGGTTTCACCATGCTGGGCAGGTTGGTCTCAAACTCCTGACCTCAGGTGATTTGCTGGCCTAGGCCTTCCAAAGTGCTTGGGGATTACAGGTGTGAGCCACTGTGCCTGGCCAATAGTACTCTTTTATAATCCTTTTTATTTCTGTAGAATTGGTAGTAATGACCCCACTATATTTCTGATTTTAGTAATTTGAGTCTTTTTTCTTAGTCCATCTAGGTTAAGGTTTGACAATTTTGTTGATCTTTACAAAGAACCAATTGTATCTTATTAATTTTCTTTGTTTATTTTTCTTTGTAAGACAGGCTTCTTGTTATGTTGCTGGTCTCAAACTCCTGGACTCGAGCAATTCTCTCACCTCAGCCTCCTGAGAAGACGGGACTACAGGCACACACCAACACACGTGGCAATTTCTTTTCTTTTCTTTTTGTTTTTTTTTTTTTTTTGAGGCAGGGTCTCACTCTGTCACCCAGGGGCTGGAGTGCAATGCAGTGGTGCAATCATGGCTCCTTGCAGTCTTGACCTCCTGAGCTCAAGCAAGTCTCTTATGTGGCTGGGACCACAGGCATGCACCACCACAGTTGGCTATTTCTTTTAGCCATTGTGATAATCTTTATCTTTTGGTTGGAGAGTTTACTCCATTACATCTAAAGGAATTATTCATAAAGGAGGAGTAACTTCTGTCATTTTGCTATTTGTTTTCTATATGCCTTGTAACTTTCTTGGTCTCTCACTTCCTACATTACTGTCTTGTCAAATTTGGGGGAGGATGGGGCCATGAAATAGTTCTGAACTCCTGTTAACCTTTTTATTTTTGTTGAGACAGGGTCTCACTGTGTTAGCCAGAGTACATTGGTGTAATCACAACTTACTGCAGCTTTGACCTTCCGGTCTTGGCCTCCTGAATAACAGGAACCATAGACATGTACCACCAGACTGGCTAATTTTTAAAAAAAAATTTTTTGTAGGTACAGGGTCTCACTATGTTGCCCAGGCTGCTCTGGAACTCCTGGGCTCAAATGATCTGCCTCAGCCTACCAAAGTGCTGGGATTACAGGTTTGACTATGGCACTTGGCTCCTGTCAACTTTTTATTTTTTTAAAAGACAAGGTCTCACTGTCTCTCAGGATGGAGTGCAGTGTTCTAATCTAGACTCACTGCAACCTCCGTGTCCGGAACTCAAGCCATCCTTCCACCTCAGCCCCGCAAGTCTCTGGGTCTTGTCAACTTTTAATGCTCATAAAATTATAAAAATCAGAAAATTTAAAAAATTAAAATAAGTAGTGCTGTTCTACATGTTTCACAAATGAAACATATAGGCTGGGCACAGTGGCTCATGTCTGTAATTCTAGCACTTTGGGAGGCCAAAGTGGGCAGATCACTTGAGGCCAGGAATTTGAGACCAGCCTGGCTAACATGGTGAAACCCCGACTCTACAAAAAATACAAAATTAGCCAGGCATCGTGGTGCATGCCTGTAATCCCAGCTACTCCAGAGGCTGAGGCAAGAGAATCACTTGAACCCAGGAGGTAGAGGTTGCAGTGAGCTGGGATGGTGCCACTGCACTCCAGCCTAGGCTACAAAGTGAGACACTATCTCAAGACAAAATAAAAGCAACAACTAAATGCAAATAAATTAGAGCAAAGTTTTAATCTCCAAATAAAAAAAAAAGTAATAAGTAGTCCATATTTTAAAATCTTAATTTCTTTCCTAAACAAAAAAACAAAATCCAGATGAACTAAGTAAAATTAACATTCTAGAAAAGTGACTCTTTTTTTTTTTTTTTTTTTTTAAGATGGAGTCTCGCTCTGTCACCCAGGCTGAAGTGCAGTGGTGCAATCTTGGCTCACTGCAACCTCCACCTCCCAGGTTCAAGCGATTCTCCTGTCTCAACCTCTGGAATAGCTGGGATTACAGGTGTGCACCACCATGCATGACTAAGTTTTGTATTTTTACAACAGGGTTTCACCATGTTGGCCAGGATAGTCTCGAACTTCTGACCTCAGGTGATCTGCTGGCCTCAGCCTCCCAAAGCACTGAGATCACAGGCATGAGTCACCACGCCTGGTGAAAAGTTATTCTTAACCTTGAATTTTGTGAAACTAAGCAAGCAATGGACTAGGAGGCAAGAGATTCTAATCCCAGAATGGAATCCACACACTTCAGGAATAAGTTTTTCCCATGTCCTAATTTCTGAAATAACTGAACAAAATATCAAGTTAGATGATTTCTAAAATCACTTCCATTAACATTTGATGAAAATGATCTTAGTGTAAAATCCACCAAACTGACAAATTATGTGGAATTCAAAACTCTAGGGACAGGAAAAAAGCAAAAGTAATGGCAGTGAAATTAAACAATATAACAAGATGCCAAAATTTTTAAAAGGCATTTCCCAAACAATCATTTCAGAGAATTTGTGGTTGGATTAAACTAAAAATTTCAATATTGACTCACTGTAATTCCAAAGTTGGTATTAACTATCTAGGCATCCCAGATCATGAGCTGAGCAATCCACTAAGAATCGTGCTAATGACTCATATCCCTGAATGAGATTGCTTTATGTACGGAGACAAGGAATCAATTAAAGGGTTTAAAATGAAGTGTTGTTTAACTGGAACGTTTTAAGTGGAATTTAATTCCACATGAGTGATAATAGATGTTTAATAACTAGCTAGTGACAATTTCTAAGCAAAAGCATTATGGCAGCTAAGTAGCAAATAGTAATCTATGTGTTACAAACATGAAAACAACTTGTTTTCAAAAGAGCTCTTGGCTATGAACAATATTTGAAAAACCTAAAATATAATTTGTGCTGAATCAAATTATAAACCCTCATGGAGAGTAGTTTGAGATCTTGGCTGTATCAACCAATAAGAAAACAAAAGGCACCACTGTGGGTTGAAGTGCCAATTTTCACTGGCAAAAAGCCACTCTATTTGAATGTAAGAACCTTCGGGAACCAGCTGGAGAAGTATGGGGAACCTGGGATAGGGATAATACATTCATTCACAACACATCCTAAGTGGAACTGTCTTCATGCAAAAGTACAATATTGGAACATTTGTCCAAAACAGTCTAAGATTAGGTCAAACCAACTGTTGTGAACAATGCTCAGTCTAGAAAAATGTACATGCCTAAGACAAAATAAAAGTAAATGTATGATTTTCCAATATGACGTTTACAATACAAAATTTCTTTTAAAAAAAACCCATAATATATCATAGTCTGATGGTGTCATCCGGTACAACTTTTATAGAAGGCATCTTGGCAATAGTTAAAGAACTTTAAAGTGCTTACATCCTTTGATCAATAATTCCACATTTAGTAATCTACCCTAAACAAATGGAGAGTATTATTAAAAATGTATATAACTTATGGTATAACCTCCATAATGGAATAATGTACAACCATAATGGGTATCACTGATGGAATAAAAATATTCTAAAATTAGGCCAGGCACAGTGGCTCATCTGAGGTCAGGAGTTTGAGACCACCCTGCCAACACGGTGAAACCCCATCTCTACTAAAAATATAAAAAATTAGCTGGGCACGGTGGCAGGCGCCTGTAATCCCAGCTACCTACGAGGCTGAGGCAGGAGAATCGCTTAAACCCCGGAGGTGGAGGTTGCAGTGAGGTTAAACTCCAGCCTGGCCAACAAGAACAAAACTCCGTCTCAAAAAAAAAACTCTGGCCTCAGTAAATTGTGCGATAGAGCCATTTAATAAAACAGAATACACTGAAGAAAGTCTAGGTATGGGGTCAAGATCAAGAGTTCACTTTGGACAACACAATTCAAATTGTCTCCTCTGAATATGTCTGTAGAGATGTTGAACAAGTGGCCAAGGTTAAAAAAAAAAAAAAAAAAAAAAAAAAAGAGGGCTGGCTACAGTAAAAATGTAGCACTATTTAAAATATATATGGTAACTGAAGCCACAGAATGGATAATTTCAGGAAGGAAAATTTTGAATCCAAATAAACACCTACTCTGGATGGGCAATTAGGAATTCCAGGTCCAAGAATCACTCAAGGGGAATTCCTAAAAATAGAGTCCAGCTCCAATTTACTCTGAACATTCCCAAAAGGAATGTTATAACTCATTAGTTAAGTAATAATAAATTCAGCCAAAACTGATAAATACTACAAAGATGTGGATGAAAATAATCTCTAACTATTTGGGAGTTGAATATAGTTTAGAGATTAGAGGGTAAGAACAGGGGTATGTGAAGTTTATCCCATTTACATAGAGGAAAAACATTAAAACTTACTTTGAAACCCTATGCATTTCTTTCCTCCTTTTTAAAAAAATTTCTTATTTTTGTAGAGACAGAGTTTCATCACGTTGCCCAGGTTGGTCTTGAACTCTCAGGCTCAAACAATCCTGCCTCGATCTTCCAAAGTGCTATGATTACTGTTATGAGGCACCATGCCTGGCCTTTCTTTTCTTTTTTCAAATAGAGACTGCCCCACTCTGTCAACCAGGCTGGAGTACAGTGGTGTGATCACAACTTACTGTAGCCGCCAACTCCTGTGCTCAAATGATCCTCCTGCTTCATCCTCCCGAGTAGCTGAAACCACAGGTGTGCGCCACCACATCCAGCTAATTAGTTTTTGTGGAGTCGGCCCTCACTATGTTGCCCAGGCTGGTCTCAAACTCCTGGGCTCAAGCTATCCTCCAGCCTCAGTCTCCAAAAGTACTGGGATTACATGTGTGCCACTGCCCTCCAGACTGGGTGACAGAGGGAGACTCTGTCTCAAAAAAAAAATTAGTCAAGTGTATTAGTGAGAAGGGTGAAATAAAGAGTACAACTATTTTTTTTTTGAGATGGAGTCACTGTTGCTCTCATTTGCCCAGGCTGAAGTGCAACAGTGTGGTCTCAGCTCATTGCAACCTCTGCCTCTTGGGTTCAAGAGATTCTCCTGCCTCAGCCTCCCAAATTGCTGGGATTACAGGCACCAGCCACCACACCCAGCTAATTTTTGTATTTTTTTTAGTAGAGACGGGGTTTCACCATGTTGGCCAGGCTGCTCTTGAACTCCTGACTCGTGATCCGCCCACCCTGGCCTCCCAACCAACTATTTTTTTTAAAACCAAGTGCTTACATGTCTTGGAAAAAAAAAAAAAAAGTTGGGAGCCAGGTGCCTTGGCCTGTAATCCCAGTATCTGCCAAGAGGACTGCTTGAGCTCAGAAGTTCAAGATCAGCCTGGGCAACAAAGCAAGACCCTGTTTCTACAAAAAAAAATTTTTAATTAACTGGGTATAGTGGCGGCATGGGCCTGTGGTCCCAGCTGCTAGAAATGCTGAGATGGAAGGATCATTTGACAGCACCACTGTACTTCAGCCTGGGCTACAAAATAAGACCCTGTCTCAATTAAAAAAAAAAAAAAAAAAAAAAAAAAAAAAAGGACAGGCGCAATGGCTCACACCTGTAATTCCAGCACTTTGGGAGGCCAAGGCGGGCAGATTATCTGAGGTTAGGAGTTTGAGACAAGCCTGACCAACATGGAGAAACCCTGTCCTTACTAAAAATACAAAATTAGCCAGGCGAGGTAGTGCATGCCTATAATCCCAGCTACTCAGGAGGCTGAGGCAGGAGAATCAGTTGAACCCAAGGGGCAGAAGTTGCCACTGGTGAGCTGAGATGGTGCCATTGCACTTCAGCCTGGGCAACAAGAGTGAAACTTTGTCTCAAAAAAAAAAAAAAAGGCTGGGCACAGTGGCTCATGCCTACAATTCCAGCACTTTTGTGAGGCTGAGATGTGAGGATCATCTGAGGTCAGGAGTTCGAGACCAGTCTAGCTAACATGGTGAAACCCCTTCTCTACTAAAAATACAAACACTAGCCAGGTGTGGTGGTGCATGCCTGTAATTCCAGCTTCTCAGGAGGCTGAGGCAGGAGAATGGCTTGAACCCAGGAGGTGGAGGTTGCACTGAGCCAAGATGGAGCCACTGCCCTCCAGCCTGGGTGACACAGTAAGACTCCATCTGGGGGAAAAAAAAAAAAAAAAAGGTGAATGACTTAATGGGCAACAGAATGCTTTTGTCCAAATTGTGCTGGTGTTACAAGCAATATAGCCTCAAAAACAATGCTTCAACTGACAGGTGGAGAAGAATTCATTTCCCAGAATACTTCATTTTTTTTTTTCTTTACATGGAGTCTAACTGCAACTTCCACATCCCAGCTTCAAGCCATTCTCCTGCCTCAGCCTCCTGAGTAGCTGGAATTATAGGCATGTGCCATCACGCCTAGCTAATTTTTTGTATTTTTAGTAGAGACAGGATTTCACCATGTTGGCCAGGCTGGTCTTGAACTCCTGACCTCAGGTGATTCGCCCACCTCGGCCTCCCAAAGTACTGGGATTACAGGCATGAGCCACCACTTCTAGCCCCATTTCTATAGAAATAAAATGCTATCTGCAATGAGATCATCTTATCCTTGTTTTAGGGAAACCTTTTGGGCAACACATTCCACAGGTCTGAAAGACTAACTTTTATCGCCAAGGAGTGCTGTCAGCCAACTACAGTACTTGCAAAATTCAAGTATGTATGACTGTATGCCAGCCAGTATTGACTAACAGGTCATGCATTCTTTTGAGATGTAGAAAATAGCAATGCTCAGACTTAAGACAATAAGATTTTTTAAAATACATTTTAATAGGTCCTTATTTCAACACAAGCTGAACTGATCAGCTGTAGTAGGATGTTTGAAAAACAACTGTTGCCACTCAGTTGATAGTAACAGCTCAGAACTGTGTTTTGTTTTTTGTCTTTTTAGATGGAGTCTCACTCTGTCTCCCAGGCAGGAGTGCAATTGGGAGATCTCGGCTCACTGCAACCTCTGTCTTGCAGGTTGAAGTGATTCTCCTGCCTCGGCCTCCTGAGTAGCTGGGATTACAGACATGTGCCACCACACCCAGCTAATTTTTGTATTTTTAGTAGAGATGGGGTTTCACCATGTTGGAAACTTGAACTCCTGAGCTCATGATCCGCCTACCTCAGCCTCCCAAAGTGCTGGGATTACAGCATGAGCCACCGAGCTCAGCCTCAGAACTGTTTTCTATGTGTTTTTTTCTTTTTCAGGTTAATGATATCAGCCAAAATCCATGTTCTCATATCTATTCTCAAAGAAATGGTCTTACAAAAAGAATAACCCAGCTGAGCGCAGGTTTATGCCTGTAATCCCAGCACTCTGGGAGGCACAGGCGGGCGGATCACCTAAAGTCAAGAGTTCGAGACCAGCCTGACCAACATGGCGAAACCCGGTCTCTAATAAAAATACAAAATTAGCCAGGCATGGTGGTACATACCTGTAATCCCACCTACTCAGAAGGCTGAGGCACGAGAATTGCTTGAACCTGGAAGGCAGAGGTTGCAGTGAGCCAAGACGGTGCCCCTGCACTCCAGCCTGGGCAACAAGAGCTAAATTCCATCTCAAAATAATAATAATAATAACCCTACTTTTACTTTTCTTTGCCTAAATTTTTATCAAATATTTTTAACAGGAGCCACGTGTTTCTATGCTAGAAGAAAAGCATAGAAGTAATCATACCCCTTAGTCAAATTTAACTATCCTGATTGGTAAGAAGGGAAGGAGGGAAGGAAAAGAAATTAGCTGGGCATGGTGGCACCTGTCTACAGTCCCAGCTACTCGAGAAGCTGAGGCAGGAGGACTGCTTGAGCCCAAGAGTTTCGGACTGCAGTGAACTATGACAGCCTGGGCAACAGAGCGAGGTCTTGTCTTAAAAAAAAAAAAAAAGAACACACCTCACCAATTTTGAAATGTGAACAAACTGCAAATAAAGCAATAGTTTTTTGGAACTCATCACTTTGCACTGAATTAAGCATGAAACAAACACTATGCATTTCTTAAGATGATGATGCTCTGGATTTAAGTTATATATCCTATATTCTAAGATCCTCCTAGTTACTGAATTGATAGGTAAGCCTGGACCTGGGGGGAAGGGGACTAATCAGAAAACTGAACCCTGCATTCCTTCCCTTTGGCTGACTTTTGCAAATATAAGAATAAAATTTGATAAAGGATAACAGCACTTATAAGTAAGACTGTTATGTTGGAGATATGTTAACTTAAGTCCTTTGGATTAAAGGCTAAAACTCAATTTTACCTTGATGAATTGATTAGAGAGAAAATTACTGGGTCCTCTGGTCTTTTTTAAGAGAACTGTGATGGATACCTGGTAGAAAACAATTCTTAGGTCACACAACCTCAAAAGAAATTAAAAGTGCTGACCTTTGAAAAGGATGTTTGAAATGCTTTGGGAAAATGCACAACAGTTTAAGTAGTAAATAATATTAAGCCATTATAAATCAGGACAAATATTAACAGACCTTCCATATAACTTCTATGTATCTCTTCAACTTCAAAACGCCCTTTGCCTACAGCACTCTGGGCACACGATCTGGGGAAAACTAAGATCTGTTTTATCGGAGCTTTTTACCTTCTACCCAGAAGAGTTAGTGTTTCTTTAATTCTGGAATTACACAGTACTTAAGACATCCAAAGCAAGTGCAATAATACAACTCTATGCTACTTAAAAAAAAAAATCAGTAAACTTAACTCACAACTCACAATATTTTTAGTCAGGAGCTCTGGAAGTAAGAGTATTTTTGTTTTTTCCATACCCTCTGAGATTGAAATCTGTTTGCACTCTCACTCTGAATACCTAAACCCTCTCTAGGGAGAGAGAGATTTTATTCCTAAATTACATTAACGCATTTCTCTACAGATATTAACGTACTGGAAATATGCTGTTTCCTTCTCGACAGGAAATTAAAATCCCTTTCATTTACATAGTTTTTTTATACCTCTTTCATATATATTCACTTGAACGTGTACACGACACAAACATATAACAAATTTAGACGTATCAGGCAAACAAGATGACTCTCAGCCAGAACTTACTCAAACTTAACTTACTCGATTTCACATCGTCTTGATGCTAACAAAATTAGGCAGGAGCACAATGAAATCGGTACCACTACCAGTTCTCAATGAACAATAAAATCAAACTCGCCCATTTCGCAAAGGAAAAGTACTCACAATCAGACAATCGCAAAATAAGAAAACATAAGTCTAAACCTCACGTAAATCTTTTCAACTCAGAGCTCCAAACGCAGCCGCCAACCACACAACTGCCCACAATCACAATCACACTGGTAGCGCCCACTCTTAATTTTGAAGCTAGAGACTTAAGAAAAAAACACACACACAAACACAAAAAAACAGTTCTCCAAAGTTTGACAAAGTGGGGGAAAAGTCATTTTAAGTAAAGACAACGATTTAATCAAGAGGCGACGAGCCCAGTCCTTCCGCCCCGCTTTCCCGCTTCCAGCCCTCGAACGAACCCTCCTCTAACCCCCAGGAGGCAAGACTTCTGGCGGGGAGATGCGGAAAGCCTCAATCAGCCCGCACGCCGCCGGAGACGCAGGGGCCGAGGTCGGGGAGACAAAGAGCAGCCCGCGAAGCGGCAAGGCAGCGAGGGGCGGCCCGGCTCCGCCCTGCGCCCCTAACCGCCCGGGTAGTGGTCCGCACCGCGGGAGCGCCGCCGAGTGCGCGCCGCCTCTGCCCTGGCTCCCCGACCGTCCCCCGCCACCGCCGCGGCCCGGGCCGCCCCCGAGCTGTTTCCCTCTCGATTTGGGAGCCGCGCGCCCGGGGACAAAGAGGGAGGGTGCGCCGGGGGCAGCGGCAGGACGCGGGCCGGCGACGCCCCTCCAGACTCGGCGGGAACCCCTCGGTGGCGCCCGCCTGCTCCCCCCCGCTCCGGCCGCGCTCCTCCCCGGATCCCCCGGGGTTCTCCTTGGCCCCTCTCGGGGCTCCCCACGAGTTCTCCCGCCTCCCCCTGGGACCCCGCCCCTGGCCCGCTTCTCCTCAGCCGGCCCGGCGGCCGCTCCTCACCCGGCGGCGGGTTCCCCCGGAGCCGCCTCCTCCGCCGGGCCTCGGCCCGTCCCGCCGGCCGCCGCCTCATATGCTCTGCGTCGCCATCGCCTTCGCCTTCACCCTCGCCTCTCCTCCACCTCCTCTGCCGCTGCCGCCTTTGCCTCAGTCTCCAGCCAAGGCAGAAGCCGCTCCCGCCGCCGCCGCCGCCACCGCCTCCCGCTCCCGCCGCCGGGACCCGCGGGAAGGCGCCTGCGCACTGCGCGCTGCGGTGGGGGCAGGGGCGTCCCACCGCGGCCGGGGAGCGGGGGGCGCGCGGCACGTGGCGCTCGGGTGGGAGCGGGGCGCCGCGGAACGCGCGGGAAGCAGCGCTACCGCCAACTTTCCGCGGACGAGTTCGCGCGCGCTCCCGGATAGTCCCGGACGCGGCGGTGGCGAGGCGAGGCGACGCGCGGCGCGCATGGGAGTCACCCGCGTGGAGTCTGGACCCCGGGTGGGCTCAGACTTCGCTCGGGGCAGTTCATTCCTCCAGGCTGATTCTCGGGCGGGAGTCCCCCGCCAGCCGCGCCTTAGAGCGGACCGCTAACGGCGTCGTAGGCTCTCGTCTTACCTGGGTGTCCTGGATTGGTTCAACGGGCCCAGAGTTGACTTCTGCGCGCTCCGCCGAGGCCTTGGTCCAGTGTAGCACGGGATGCTGATGTCTCCTCGTAGGTTCTGCTCTGCAGTTCCTCGAGGATTTCGCGGCCCCTGGGTGGATAAGCCACCCTAGCGTCTTTGAGTCAGGCCTCTTAGGAGTGCTCTAGATACTTTTGAGGTCCTGAACTTCTCAGATTAGCTAGACCCTAATTGGCTATTTCCTCTTAACTCTTTGCATCCCAGCAGGATCCCATTCAGAGAACTTGGGAAAATTTTTCATGCATAAGAACCCCCAGTTTTAAAATGTCCAGTAGGAAACCGAAAATTCTCCAAATGCTTTGAGTAGAGTGGGATCTTGGGTAGTAAGAGAAGGCTTAGTAAAGAGATGGGCGAACTCTAGAATTATCTCAAACGAGCATCAGAATGCGGAAGGCTAGTCTTTAATTTAGCTTTTTGACCAGAGGGGAAATTAAGCGCCAACAAGTGAGGTTACTTGCTGCAGGTCAAACTCCCCCACGCAAAGCCAAACCTTAAGAGGTAGCCCCAGAGTGGAAAACTTAAAGGCTAGGCATCTGATGCACTGACCAGTTTTGTTTGGTCAGTATAGTGCTTTCCAAAAATATGGATTAATTGCCAAAATATTAAAATCCAGATTTCTGGCCTCCCTAAAGAGTCAAAACGTGCTTACTTTGAGCTTCTCTTTTCACATGGCAGCTCCTCCAGAGTCACCTTGTCCGCGTAGGCAATGTCCCCACTCAGCTGCTTAAATCATTTCATGACCTGCTTGGCCTCAGAGCATTTAAGTACTTCTCCCAGTGATTGCTGCAGTCTGTCCCCACCCCTTATCACATTGCCTTTCTACGGATGTATTTAAAATGCCTCTCTAGGGATGTATTTAAAATGACAAGCGTGGGGTGGGCACGGTTGTTCACGCCTGTAATTCCAGCACTTTGGGAGGACTAGACAGGTGGATTGCTTGAGCCTAGAGGTTCCAGACCAGCTGGGCAACATGGCAAAACCCCCATCTCTACAAAAAGTACAAAAATTAGCTGGGTGTGGTGACGCACACCTGTGATCCTAGCTACTGGGAGCATGAGGTGAGAGTATCGCTTGAGCCTGGGAGGTCAAGGCTGCAGTAAGCTGAAATCGTGCCACTGCACTCCAGCCTGAGTGACAGTGAGACCCTGTATCAAAAAAATAAAATGTGAAAAAAATAAAATGACAAGTATGGAAACTCTGAAAATACATGGAAATAAGAACATGTAACTAAACATAGGAAACATCATTGTACCTGTTGACTAAAATATGAAAACTCTCAGCCTGTAACTGCAAACTGGTACAAATCACTTTGTTCTTGTTTTTTGAGACAGAGTCTCACTCTGTCGCCCAGGCATGAGTGCAATGGCGTGATCTTGGCTCACTGCAACCTCCGCCTCCCAGGTTCAAGCGATTCTCCTACCTCAGCCTCCCGAGTAGCTGAAGTTACAGGTGTGAGCCACTGCACCTAATTTTTGTATTTTTAGTATAAATGGGGTTTCACCATGTTGGCCAGGCTGGTCTCTAACTCCTGACCTCAAGTGCTTATCTGCCTGCTTTGGCCTCCCAAAGCGCTGGGATTACAGGCGTGAGCTACCATGCCCAACTGACTTTGGAAAACTGTCTGGAAATATCTACTGTTGGGGTTCAGAAAATGATATCCCAGGGCGTGGTGGCTATAGTCCCAGCTGCTCAGGAGACTGCAGTGAGCTATGATTACGCCATTACACTCCAGCCTGGAAGACAGAGCAAGACCCCATCTCTTTAAAAAAGAAAGAAAACAATATTCCAAAATATGGAGCTTTGGCATACTGAGTGCTTTCAACTAAAGGAGATTGGAAGGCCTCAGAAGCAAAGTCTTTCTCTGACCTTCTCCTGCCCTCCTGTCTCCCGCCCCTTTCTCCCCTGAAGCGAGTCATAGAAATAAAAATTTCTCTTCCCCAAGGCAGGTCATAGAAACCAGAACCCCTCTCCCCCAAAGCAAGCCATAAAACCAGAAAGGTCACTCTCCCCCTCTCTTCCCCCTTAAAGACCCTCATTCCGGAGGAACCAGGAAGGAATACCCTGGAGAAAGGAATGTTACACTGGGAGGCCAAGAAGAATCTGAACAGACAAGCCTTGTTGGGTTCCCCGGTCAGTCTGTTACATTAGATCATACCCCTTTTGTCTGGTCACATTTCTACATGGCTTGTCCATTCTGCATTGAACCTAAGCATAAAAACAGACAACTGTCCTTTGGTCTTGAGGTCTTTTTTTTTTTTTTTTTTTTTTTTTATTTTTTTATGATAAAATTAACCAAAAACAAAAAAAACAACACCTTCATTTTTTTTTTTTTTCTTTTTTTTTTTTTTTTTTTTTTTTTTTTTTTTGAGAGAGGATCTCTCTCCATAGCCCAGGCTGGAGTGCAGTGGTGTGATCTCGGCCTACTGCAACCTCCGCCTCCCAGGTTCAAGTGATTCTTGTGCCTCAGCCTCCCAAGCAGCTGGGACTACAGGCGTGCACCACCACACCTGGATAATTTCTTGTATTTCTTGTATTTTTAGTAGGGACAGGGTTTCCCACTGTTGGCCAGGCTGGTCTTGAACTCCTGACCTCAGGTGATACGCCTTGCCTCCACCTCCCAAAGTGCTGAGATTACAGGCGTGAGCCACCGCAATTGGCCCTTTGAGGTTTTCATTTCTTATTTATTTATTTATTTTTTGAGACAGAGTCTCATTGTGACACCCAGGTTGGAATGCAGTGGTGCCATCTCGGCTCACTGCAACCTCCGCCTCCTGGATTCAAGCAATCTTCCTGCCTCAGCCTCCCAAGTAGCTGGGACTACAAGTGCCCACACCATACCTGGCTAATTTTTTTGTATTTTTAGTAGAGATGGGGTTTCACTATTTCACTATGTTGGCCAGGCTGGTCTGGAACTCCTGACCTTGTGATCCATTTGTCTTGGCCTCACAAAGTGCTGGGATTACATGTATGAGCCACTGAGCCCAGCCCTTTGAGGTCTTCATTTCTGAAGGCCTCTTGTGTTACATAAAAATTTGGTTAAATAACTTGGTTATATACCTTTCTCTTGTTAATCTGGCTTTTGCTATAGGAGTGTCAGCTGTGACCCTTATGATGGATGAGGAAAGGTATCACACCTTTCCGCCACTACACTAATAAAGCTGAATACACTATGACTTTAGAATTCCATGGAAATTCCATAATGTGTACAAATGTGCACGAAAATACTTGTACTAGTGTATTCAAAGTAGCACTATTTACAATAGGCCAAAAAACTAGAAACTACCCAAAATGCCTGTCAACCGTAGAATGGCTAAATTGTGTTATGTTCACATAATAGTACATTACGCAGCAATGAAAATGAACAATCTACATTTACACACAAGATGGATCTCACAAAAGTTTCCATTTACAAAAAGTTCAAAATCAGGCAAAACTGGCCAGGTGCAGTGGCTCACACCTGTTATCCCAGCACTTAGGAAAGCCAAGGTGGGCGGATCATTGAGCTCAGGAGTTCAGGACCAGCCTTGGCAACATGACAAGACCTTATCTCTACAAAAAATACAAAAATTAGCCAAGTATGGTGGTGCATGCTTGTAGTCTCAGCTACTCCAGAGGCTGAGGTGGTGAGGTGGGAGGATCACTTGACTTGGGGAAGTTAAGGCTGCAGTGAGCTGTGATCGCACCACTGCATTCCAAACTGGGTGACAGGGCGAAAAAAAAAAAAACAGGTGGGGCACGGTGGCTCACGCCTGTAATCCCAGTGATTTGGGAAGCCAAGGTGGGCAGATCACCTGAGTTGGGAGTTCGAGACCAGCCTGACCAACATGGAGAAACCTTGTCTCTACTAAAAATACAAAATTAGCTGGGCATGGTGGTCCATGCCTGTAATCCCAGCTACTCAGGATGCTCAGGCAGGAGAATTGCTTGAACCTGGGAGGCAGAGTTTGCCGTTAGCCAGGATCACACCATTGCACTCCAGCCAGGGCAACAAGAGCAAAATGCCATCTCAAAAAAAAGAAAAAGAAAAAATGAACAAAAAACAGGCAAAACTACTCCATGCTGTTAGAAGTAAGGATAGTTGGCCAGGGGCGGTGGTGCCTGTAATCCTAGCACTTTTGGAGGCCGAGGCAGGCAGATCAGCTGAGGTCAGGAGTACAAGACCAGCCTGGCTAACATGGTGAAACTCTGTTTCTACTAAAAATACAAACAATTAGCCAGGCATGGTGGCGCGAGCCTGTAATCCCAGCTAGTCGGGAGGCTGAGGCAGAAGAATAGCTTGAACCCGGGAGGGGAAGGTTGCAGTGAGCTGAGATCGTGCCATTGTACTCCAACCTGGGCAACAAGAGCGAAACTTAAAAAAATAAAAAGAAGTAAGGATAGTGGGCTGGGTGAGGTGGCTCACACCTGTAATCACAACACTTTGGGAGCTGAGGCAGGTGGATCACCTGAGGTCAGGAGTTCGTGACCAGCCTGACCAATATGGTAAAACCTGTCTTTACTAAAAATACAAAAATTAGCTGGGTGTGGTGCGAGCGGGCACTTGTAGTCCCAGCTACTTGGGAGGCTGAGACAGGAGAACTGCTTGAACCCAGGAGCTGGAAGTTGCAGTGAGCCAAGATTGTGTCACTGCACTCCAGCCTGGGTGACAGAGCAAGACTCCATCTCAAAAAAAAAAAAAAAAGAAAAAGAAAAAACGAAGTGAGGATAGTAGTTATCTGGCAGGCAGGATAGTTTACTGGAAGGGAGTATGAGGGGGCTTTTGGGGGGCTGCCCCTACTCTGTTGAAATTGCATTTGCAAAAATCATGACAGTGAGAAAAATCTGACACCGCCTGCGTACAGTGGCTCACACCTAAAATTCCAAGCATTTTGGGAGGCTGAGGTGGGTGGACCACCTGAGGTCAGGAGTTGGAGATCAGCCTGGCCACATGGTGAAACCCTGTCTCTACTAAAAATACAAAAAGTAGCTGGAAGTGGTTGCACACGCCTGTAGTCTCAGCTACTTGGGAGGCTGAGGCACGAGAATCACTTGAACCCACGAGATGGAGGTTGCAGTGAGCAAATTTCTTGCCACTGCACTCTAGCCTGGGCAACAGAGAGAGACCATCTCAAAAAGCAAAACAAAACAAAACAACAACAAAAAGAAAACTCTGACACAGGAAAATTACAACAGTGACAGAGATCTGATTTCATCGACTCCATCTTACTTTTAACCTCCAAGCTGCCCTATTCATTCCTGGGAATAGGCTGAGTTCTCCATGGGAGGAATTTATAGTTTAATTTGGGAACAAAGATGATAACAGTCCCTTCCCAAAATAAATCCCCTCTTTGCCTGGGGACCAGGCCGCCTTTCTAAAACTAGTAAATCAGCCGCAAGATTAGAAATTATGGGCCAGGCGCGGTGGCTCACGCCTGTAATCTCAGCACTTTGGGAGGCTGAGGCGGGTGGATCACTGGAGGTCAGGAGTTCAAGACCAGCCTGACCAACATGATGAAACCCCGTCTCTACTAAAAAATACAAACTTAGCTGGGCATGGTGTCGGGTGCCTGTAATCCCAGCTACTGGGGAGACTGAGGCAGGAGAATCACTTAAACCTGTGAGGCAGAGGTTGCAGTGAGTCTAGATCATGCTATTGCACTCCAGCTTGGGCAACAGAACAATACTCCATCTCAAAAAAAAAAAAAAATTATGGCTCAGGAGTCATACAGCCAGAGACCATAAGATTCCTAACCTCCCCAATTGCTCCTATGGATGACATTACTGTTATAAAACCCGAGATTGGCCAGCACAGTGGCTCATGCCTATAATCCCAACACTTTGAGAGACCAAGGTTAATGGATCACATGGGCCCAGGAGTTCGAGACAAGCTTGGGCAATATGGTGAAACCCTGTTTTTGCAAAAAAAAAAAAAAAAAAAAAAAAAAAAACCACAAAAATTAGCCGGGCGTTGTGGCACAAATCTGTAGTCTCAGCTAATTGGGAGGCTGAGCAGGGAGAATCTCCTAAGGCCAGGGAGGTTGAGGCTGCAGTGAGCCATGATAGCATCACTGTACTCCAGCCTGGGTGACAGAATGACAGCCTGTCTCCAGAAAAAAAAAAAAAAAATCCCGAGATTGATATATTTTTTCAGATCCTGCATTCTGAGGCACCAGCTGGCACCACCCAGATAAGTAAACTGGCTTAACTAGTTCTGGATCCTGCCCAGGAATGGAAGACAGCAAGAAGACAGATTCGACCCCCTACAATTTAATCCCCAACCCAACCATCAGAATTTGCCACTCCCTAGCCCCCTGCCCACCAAATTATCCATAAAAAACCCTAGTCTCTGAATTTTTGGGGAGACTGATTTGAGTAATAAACTCATCTCTTGTGTAGCCACCTCTACATTCATCAAACCCTATTGGGAAAACCGGCTGTTTGCAGTGTCTCAGCTTTTCTGGATAATGGCCAAATGAACTCTTCGGGTAGTTCACTGTTCTTGAGCTGGGTGCTGAATACACAGGTGTGTTCAGTTAATACACTGAGCTGCATACTTTTTTTTGTTTGTTTCCTTGTTTTCTTTCTTTTTTGAGACGGAGTCTCACTCTATCGCCCAGGCTGGAGTGCAGTGTCACAATCTCAGCTCACTGCAACCTCTGCCTCCTGGGTTCAAGCGATTCTTCTGCCTTGGCTTCCTGAGTAGCTGGGGACTATAGGTGCATACATACCATCACACCCAGCTAATTTTTGTATTTTTAGTAGAGATCGGCTTTTACCATGTTGGCCTGGCTGGTCTCGAACTCCTGACCTCAGATGATCCACCGTCCTCAGCCCCCCAAAGTCATGGATTACAGGTGTGAGTCACCATGCCCGGCCTGTTTGTTTTCTTGAGATAGAGTCTCACTCTGTCACCCAGGCTGGAGTGCAGTGGCACCATCTCGGATCACTGCAACCTCTACTTCCCGGGTTCAAGTGATTCTCCTGTCTTAGCTTCCCATGTGCACCACCATGCCCGGCCAATTTTTGTATTTTTAGTAGAGACAAGGTTTCACCATGTTGGCCAGAAGTGATCTCTCCCCTGCCCCACCACCGACACTCGCTCCCAAAGTGCTTGGATGACATGCATAAGCCACCACGCCCGGCCGAGCTGCATACTTTTCTGTGGCATTTTAAGACCAATGAAAACCTTTAAGGCCTGGTGCAGTGGCTCATGCATGTAATCCCAGCACTTTGGGAAGGCCAAGGCAGGCGAATCACATGAGCTTAGGAGTTCCAGACCAGCCTGGCCAACATGGCAAAACCTTGTCTCTCCTAAAAATACTTTGAATATTAGCCAGGCATGGTGGCACATGCCTGTAGTCCCAGCTACTCGGGAGGCTGAGGCAGGAGAATGGCTTGAACCTGGGAGGCATAGGTTGCAGTGAGCTGAGATCGTACCACTGCACTCTAGCCTGGGCAACAAAGTGAGACTCTTGTCTCAAAAAAAAAAAACAAAACAAAAACCTGACCGGGCACGGTGGCTCACGCCTGTAATCCCAGCACTTTGGGAGGCCAAGGCGGGCGGATCACAAGGTCAAGAGATCGAGACCATCCTGGCCAACATGGTGAAAGTGTGTCTCTACTAAAAATACAAAAATTAGCCGGGTGTGGTGGCACCCACCTGTAGTCCCAGCTACTCGGGAGGCTGAGGTGGAAGAATTGCTTGAACCTGGGAGGCAGAAGTTGCAGTGAGCCGAGGTTGTGCCACTGTGTTCCAGCCTGGCAACAGATCAAGACTCCATCTCAAAAAAAAAACCTTTGATTATATATGTATAAAACATTTGATTATATATGTATATAATCATACGTATATAAATGTATTTTTATATGTGCAAATGTTCATTAGGTATTATTTTCCTATAAATTAATGAATGAATCTGGAAGGGAAAACTCCCCATCTTTTATCAATGCCTATTCTGCCTATTCCTTTTTTTTCTTTTTCTTTCTTTCTTTTTTTTTTAGAGACGGGGTTTCACCAGGTTGGCCAGGCTGGTCTCGAACTCCTGACCTCAAGCAGTCCACCCACCTCAGCCTCCTAAAGTGCTGGGATTACAGGTGTGAGCCATCTTGCCCAGCCTTTTTCTTTTTGTCTTGTTTGAGACAGGGTCTCACTCTGTCACCCAGGCTGGAGTGCAGTGGTGTGATCACAGCTCACCACAGCCTCAACCTCCCAGGCTCAAGCAATCCTCTCACCTCAGCCTTCTTAGCTGGGACTACAAGCATGTACCAGCATGCCCAGCTAATTTTTTCGATTTTTAATAGAGATGAGGTCTCCCCATGTTGCCCAGGCTGGTCTCCAGCTCCTGAGCTCTATCGATACTCCTGCCTCTCCCTCCCAAAATTGCCTATTCTTTCTTTCTGGAGATTGGGGACAATACACTTACTGTCTAATTTGTTACCTTATTACCAAGCCTTTAGTCCTGTCTTCTTCTGGTAGAGCAACCTTTTAAAGTTGGTAAAAATAAGATCTAAGGAAGCTGAGTTGTTTTACCTGTAGACAGTTGTTTTAGTTTTTTTGGGGTTTTTTTTTTTTGTCTTTTTTTTTTAGAGACAGGGTCTTTCTCTGTTGCCCAGGCTGGAGTACAGTAGTGCCATCATAGTTCACAGAAGCCTCCAACTCCTGGCCTCAAGCAATCCTTCCATCTTGGCCTCCTGAGTAGCTGGGATTAGAGGCACGAGTCACCACGCCTGGATACCTGTAGATAGTTTTTTGTTTTTGTTTTTGAGATGGAGTCTCACACTGTTGCCCAGACTGGAGTGCAGTGGCGCAATCTCGGCTCACTATAAACTCCATCTTCCAGCTTCAAGCGATTCTCCTGCTTCAACCTCCCAAGCAGCGAGGACTACAGGTGTGTGCCACCACACCCAGCTAATTTTTGTATTTTTAGTAGAGACAGGGTTTCACCATGTTGGCCAGGCTGGTTTCGAACTCATGACCTCAGGTGATCCACCTGCCTTGGCCTCCCAAAGTGCTGGGATTACAGGCATGACCCACCATGCCCAGCCACCTGTAGGTACTTTAAAAAACAAAAATAGTCTGGGCATGGTGGCTCATGCTTATAATTTCAGCACTTTGGGAGGCCAAGTGGGAGGACTGCTTAAACCCAGGAGTTTGAGACCAGCCTGGGTAATAGTAGACACTGTCTGTACAAAAAATGTAAAAATGAACATGCGTGGTGGCTTGCACCTGTAGTCTCAGCTACTTGGAAGGATCGCTTGAGCCCAGGAAGTTAAGGCTGCACTCCAGTCCAGGCAACACAGCAAGGCTCTGTCTCAAAATAAAACCACCTCAAAAAAACAAAAACAAAAAACAAAACAAAACCCCAAAAACCCCCAAACCAAAAATATAACCTAAGGCTCTTGTCTTCTAGTCAAGACTTTTTTTATTTTATTTTTTTACATGGAGTCTCACTCTGTCACCCAGGCCAGGATAGAGTGCAATGGCGTGGTCTCGGCTCACTGCAACCTCCGCCTCAGCCTCCCAGTAGCTGGGCCTACAGGCGCGTGCCACCACATCTGGCGAATTTTTGTATTTTTAGTAGAGATGGGATTTCACTGTTGGCCAGGCTGTTCTTGAACTCCTGACCTCATAATTTGCCTGCCTTGGCCTCCCAAAGCTGTGGGATTACAGGCGTGAGCCACCGTACCTGGCCTAGTCAAGACTTCTTTCTCTCCTCTATCACCTTGCCAGCTACTGATTTCCTTTATTCCCATTACAGGTGGGGAAACTGAGGTCAGAATTCCACGCTAGAGGCTCTTGGGCCCAGGCATTCGCCAGGATATGGAGCAAACCAGCATGTCTGCTACAATGTGAGCTCCCCGAGGGCGGGGCACTGTGTCCCAGCTCCTAGAACAGAGCCCAGCAAATAGTAGGTACTTAGGAAGCATATGCCGACTGAATAAGTGAATGAAGGCTCACCATTCCTAGAACAAGAAAGACTGGCTGCTGGAGGGAAAGGGAAAAAAGTTGTAAGTTTCAAGCAGGGAAATGGGTCTCATTTCCAGCCTTTGGCAGGGAGTGGAACAGCCGGGTGCTGTGAGAACCACATCACTTTTAATTCACATGGGGCTCAGGCAGGAAAGGATCAAAACCCAATTTGAGAACTTGAGAGTCGCCCTGGAGCTCTGTGGTTTGGGAATAGTAGGGTCAATCTGAAGGCTGCATTGTGTCACTATTTCCATTACACACTTTCCAGGGTCCCCACTTGGCCGGTAAACTCAGAGCAGATTCTTGTCTTGGAAGATGGAAACAGAGGCCCAGGGAGATAAGTTTCGAGAATGCTGCCTGTTGGGAACAGGGAGTCCGGGTGCGGTGGCTCATGCCTGTAATCCCAGCACTTTGGGAGGCCCAGGTGGGCAGACCACGAGGTCAAGAAATCAAGACCATTCTGGCCAACATGGTGAAACCCTGTCTCTACTAAAAATACAAAAATTAGCTGGGCATGGTGACGTGCACCTATAATCCCAGCTACTCGGGAGGCTGAGGTGGAAGAATTGCTTGAACTCAGGAGGTGGAGGTTGCAGTGAGCCGAGATCACGCCACTGCAATCCAGCCTGGGCGTCTGAGCGAGACTCTGTCTAAAAAATAAAAAGAAAAATGTGAAGTCTTCTCAGCAAGATAAGTGGACACCAAAGGCACTTTCTGGCTTCAGGCCTGTGGCCCTTGGGGTTGTCCTTGGACAAATGCTAGGAGGTCCTTGGCAATGTCTGTTTTTAAAAGAGTGGGGTGGGGGGGATGTTACAGCCTGCCTCCACCAAGAAGCAGCCTCGGCCTAGCCGTATTATCTGCAAACTTTCACTGCCTGTTCCTGTTACTCCACTCCTTACCCCTCAAGTCCCCCAGACACAACTACATAGCCTGATGGCTCTCCCCTTTGATTCTCCCGGCCCTTCAACCCCATTTCTTCCCTTTCCAACCCCAACTGCGAGCATCCTCTGTCCCTAGTGTAGTTCATTCTCCATCATGCCCTCACTCACAGCTCCCATTAGCTCAAGGCAAAAGCTGCATGTGCCTCCCCTCCCGGTCACTTGCTCCCTTGGGCTATAAATAGCACAGCTGTGCCTTAGATCGTGTTGAGAGCTTCAAGACTTAGTCCCCCTTCCCCCTATCCCTTCCCATTTAACACAACAGGGAGAACAAGCTCGAAGTTTCCAATTAGGGTGGGCAAGCCCAGGAAAGAAGGGGTCTGGGGGAAGGGAATGAGAAAAGCTGTGCTGAATTCGGAACCACACAGAATATGGTAAGTTTGCCATCTGTTGTCAGGGACTCTCCATTTCCCCCCCAGCCTGCTACCCATTCCCTGCCACTAGCTCCTGGAGGAAGAGGAGCAGCAGTGCACAGGGAATTCTAACAGTAATTATCTTTTAACCCTTATGATCATCCTCTGGGCAGGTGCTACCTTGCTTTTACCGACGAAGCCATAGATTCGAAGAGACTGAGTGGCAGAACCCAATATTTAGAGTGGTTGATCTGTGGGCGAATTGATCACACGTCTGGCTTTGGCCTACGCTAAGTCTGTCTGCATCATTGATTTAGGCCCCTCTAAATCAGAATTTCTATTGATGTGACCTGATTTGGAAGAAAAAGAGGTCTACTAAACAAATTACTAATGTAGCAATGCATAAATGGAAAACATTAAAGACTCGGCATTTTCACAAAAATGATGCCATCATAATTTTATCTTATCTGTTTACTAAAGCAGGACTCTACAAAAATCTGTTCCTTCAAGTTTTTTTTAGTTACTGTATGTTCTCAGAAGTTTTTGAAATACAAAGCAATTTTGCTTCTTCTATTTCAAGACTTCTCCTCCACTTTACATTCTCTCATTAGTCCTGAGTAGTGAGTTAGAAATCTGGCCTTTTTTCTGTCTCTTACTGTTGGGCAAAACACTTAATGGAGCCCCGTTTTTTTTGTCTGTGAAGTGGAGATAATAATAGCAGCTACCTCATTGCTATTGTGAGGATTAATCTACACAAAGGAGGCCAGGCATGGCGGCTCAGGAGGATAATCCCAGCACTTTGGGAGGCCAAGGTGGATGGATCACTTTGAGGGCAGGAGTTTGACACCAGCCTGGCCAATAGGGTGAAACCCTAACTCTATTAAAAATACAAAAATTAGTTAGGTGTGGTGGCACGCGCCTATAATCCCAGCTACTCGGGAGGCTGAGGCTAGAGGATGCCTTAAGCCCAGGAGTTCAAGGCTGCAGTGAGCTATGATTGCCATTGCACTCCAGCCTGGGTGACAGAGTGAGATTCCGTCTCAAAATAAAACAAAAACAGAGCAATTAGCACACTGCTTGACTCATAGAAGGTGCTCAGTAATCATAGCAATTATTTCTCAGCTCTGGGCTGAGATGCTGTGGGAACATCACCATCATTTCAATAGGGAGAAGCTGAACTTCACTATCCATGGTTTGGCTCCTGTTCTTCAAAGGACTTCAAAGGGAATATACTGTCCATCTCCTGAGAATTCAGGCCACTGCTGGAACCTGGAGAGGCAGCACAGGAGGGTGTATGTGAAAGCCTGGGAAGAGAGTTCCCATGGACGCTGGGGACACGTGAAGGCCCTGGGGAGTTGCTGTGACCCCGGGTCTCTGCCTACAGCAGTGAATGCTGGGGGGAGAAAAGGACATCAGCTGCTGAACAAATTTCCAGTGCTGCAAAGCCCCTTTAGGATAAACAAACAGGGCTGAGTAATCTAGGGAAGGAACAAAGGCCTGGAATGGAGTGGGATCTCCCTAGCACACCCTATCTTTTTCCATTTACTTAGCAAGTACTTTTTCTTCTCCTAAACAAGGGTGCCAGGATTGACTAGCATTCCTAAGCTTCAGTATCCATCTGGAAAGAATTTCCATTTAACCAGCCCCCTGGAGGTTAGTATTGCAGTTAGGAGTGCAAACACTGAAGCCAACCTGACCTGGGTTCAGATGACAAAACTGCCATATACTAGCTGTGTATCCTTGGATAAGTCATTCAGCCTCTCTGAAGCGCCATTCCTTTGTGAACTGCTACTTACCATATAGCATAGCTGAGAGTTTTGAAATATACTGACTATAGGGCTGGGTGCAGTGGCTCACGTCTGTAATCCCAGCACTTTGGGAGGCTGAGGTGGGCGTTTTACCTGAGGTCAGGAGTTCGAGACCAGCCTGACCAACATGGCGAAACTCCATCTCTACTGAAAATATCAAAATCAGCTGGGCATGGTGGCAGGTACCTGTAATCCCAGCTACTCAGGAGGCTGAGGCAGGAGAATCACTTGAACCCAGGAGGCAGAGGTTGCAGTGATCTGAGATCACGCCACTGCACTCCAGCCTTGGCAACAAGAGTGAAACTCCATCTCAGAAAAAAAAAAAAAAAGAAATACACTGAGTACAGAAGAGCCCTAATCTCGGTTACTGTCATCCCTGTAACCTGAGTGAACATCACCCCATAGAAGCTGGGCCCTGTAGCTCTCACCTGTAATCCCAGCACTTTGGAAGGCCAATTCTGAGACCAGCTAGGACAACATGATAAAACTGTCTCTACCAAAAACACAAAAATGAGCCAAGCATGGTGGTGATGTGCACCTGTGGTCCCAGCTACTTAGGAGGCTGGGATGGGAGGGTTGCTTGAGCCTCGAGTTTAGTTTGAGGCTGCAGTGAGCTAAGAACATATAGCCTGGGCAACAGAGGGAGATCCTGTATTGAGAAAAAAACAAAACATGGCCAGGTGGTGTCTCACGCCTCTAATCCCAGCACTTTGGGAGGCCGAGGCAGGTGGATCACGAGGTCAAGAGATAGAGACCATTCTGGCCAATATGGTGAAATCTCGTCTCTACTAAAAATACAAAAATTAGCTGGGCTTGTTGGTACATGCCTGTAGTCCCAGCTACTTGGGAGGCTGAGGCAGGAGAATCGCTTGAACCCAGGAGGTGGAGGTTGCAGTGAGCCAAGATCACGTCACTGCACTCCAGCCTGGCGATAGAGCTTCCCTCTCAAAACAAAAAAACAAAAAAAACCCCAAACCGGCCGGGCGTGGTGGCTCACACTTGTAATCCCAGCACTTTGCAAGGCCGAGGTGGGTGGGTCATGAGGTCTGGATTTTGAGACCAGCCTGGCCAATATGGTAAAACCCCGTCTCTACTAAAAATACAAAAATTAGCCGGGCGTGGTGGCACCTGCCTGTAATCCTAGCTACTTGGGAGGCTGAGGCAGGAGAATCACCTGAACCTGGGAGGCGGAGGTTGCAGTGAGCCAAGGTTGTGCCACTGCACTCCAGCCTGGGCAACAGATCAAGACTCGGTCTCGGGGAAAAAAAAAAACCAAAACACAACTCAAAACCAAAAGGCAGTCCAGAGAGCGTGCCTCTCCCAGCTAGGGCATTTTATTTATATTCCACATTGTTCGTAAGAGAATCCGAGGCAGTGTTGCTTGGGGGACCAGGCTTTCTGCTCATCCTTGTTCCTGCATCTCCATCTCTGTTCTCCACATCAAGCCTGTCTGATCCAGCCACTTAATTCCATGGGAACTAGAAGACTGAATCTAGTTAGGGGCTCCTCTCCATCTGGTCTTTCCTTACTTTCCAGTGCCTGGAGCTCTGGCCTGGGACTCAGCGGATGAGGGGGTTAAGACCGATGCCCTGTCCTTTCCCCTCCCCTCTCCATCCCTGACTTCAAAGTCTTCATAAAGCCCAAGTCATTGCTTCCCTGACCCCATAGTGGCAGCTCCATCAACCGCTTTTGGTCGGTTCAAAACAGCAGACGCAGAGCCCTGGACTGGCCGCTCGCTCTCCACGTTCTAGCCATCTCCTAGGGTAAGCACCAGCATGCCAAGAACCTGGGGGTCCATGAGTCCTTGCTCCTCCAGGAGAGGAGGAGGGCTAACTAGGATAGAAGCTGACTCAGGGCAGGCACAGTGGCTCATGCCTATAATGCCAACACTTTGGGAGGCCGAGGTGGGCAAATCACCTGAGCCCAGGAGTTCAAAATCGGCTGGGTGACATGGCAAAACTGTCTCTACAAAAAATACAAAAATTAGCTGGGTGTGGTGGCATGCACCTGTAGTCCCAGCTACTTGAGGGGCTGAGGTGGAAGGATTGCTTGAGTCTGGAGGGTCAAGGTTGTGGTGATTGGCACTGTGCTCCAGCCTGAATGACAAAATGAGATGCTGCCTCAAAAAAGAAAAGAAAAAGGCATCCTATTGGTAGAACCCCTGGTCTGAGGACCAGGACTCTGAGACTCTGATCACAGAAGACATTTACAGGGGTCAGCCAGTAGCGTGACAGGGTTTCCAGCCCAGAGATGAAGGTAGCCAGTTGGTAATTGTGAAGAACCTGCCTGGAGAGATGGACCTGGAAAAAGAGGAGCAGCTCAGGAACTATGTCTTCCTTTAGTACTCATATGCAAAATTCATGCTAAATTACATGCAAATCAATGTGTGATCATTACAATCTCTGGCAATTTGGTAACCAATGCTGTAACACTGTCTGGTCTAGGATGGTTCTGGCTCCCTGGGGCCAGATCCTGCTCTGTAGCTCCCTCAGGACCAACCATCACAGACCTAAGGCCAGCGGGGCCCCAACGCTCAAGGACTGTTTCTCCCACCCTGATCCGTGGATTTTTCCAGCTGTTTTTCTTGGCCCAAGGATCACACCCATGGGGATGCAGATGGGGGAAGGGGAAGCTGAGAAAACAGTGAAGTTAGAATGAGCTGGGCAAGAGGCAGATGGTAGGAAACGGAGATGGAGAAATGGCACTAGTGGCCCAGCCACCTGAGATGGGATACCTAAGACGGACAGCTTTTCAAGGAGAGGCTGTGTTGGGCATGGTGAGAGGGGTCTTAGTGGGTAACCCTCCTTTCCTCTCCAGACTGAGGAATCAGAGTTCTGATTGTGGAGTGCCTCTCTCCAGAACTGAGCTGCAGCCTAGCTGTCCCAGCTGCTTACATCCAGGTCCAGGATTATGTCTGCTAACAGACGCTGGTGGGTGTCACCTGAGGATGAAGACAGTGTGTGTAAGAAGCTCCTGAGGAAGACTCGGGAATCTCCCCTGGTGCCTATAGGTAAGTGAAGAAAGGAATGGGGTGCAAGTAGGGGGTGTTCTCTGAGCAATCATGTCTTCTGGTACCTTCCAAGAACAGTAAAGCAGAGGTCAGAGAACCCAAGTGGTCCTACTCACAGAACAAGGGAACTAACAGCAAAGATGCCAAGGGGTAAACCCTTACAATGACATGAGGACGTGTAGATGGGTGGAGGTGGCGGCCAACCGAGTACATGGGTTATGAGGAAGCTGAGCACTAACACCCAAACAGGGTCAGAGGAACACTTTGGGGTCCCCCAGGGCTTCCTTCCTGACGGCCCTGGTAAAGTAGGAAAACAGCTGTACCAGGAGGTGGGAGCCAGCAGTGTGGCTGGAGAAGGTCCCAAAGCAGAGCAAATTGGTGGGAAGGGGCTGTGTCATGGTGATCAGCTATTTGGATATGGACGGGGGGCATCACTAGAGGGAGGCAGCCACTTGGAAAATGCCATTGAAGGGCAAAACTCAATATTGTAATGATCCCCCTAGACCCCCTCACCAGATGCTGCATAAAAACAGCTGTTTATCCAGGTGTCCAGCCTGCCTGGTGAGGTGTCTCTCATTAGGGGAGTGCTGTGCATTGTGGCCGTGGCCCAGGGGCCGTGTTCTCTGCCCACAGGCTTAGGAGGCTGCTTGGTGGTAGCAGCATACAGGATTTACCGGCTGAGGGCTCGTGGTTCCACCAAGATGTCCATACACCTGATTCACACCCGAGTGGCAGCGCAGGCCTGTGTAGTGGGTGCAATCATGCTAGGTGAGTAGCTTCGTGGGGTCGCAGGAGAATGAGACAAAACCAATTAGGCAGAGTCTGTATATCTGTAAGTCCCAACAGTTAAAAGGACCATGACTTGGCTGGGTACAGTGGCTCATGCCTGTGATCCTGGCACTTTGGGAGGCCGAGGTGGGTGGATCACAAGGTCAGGATATCAAGACCATCCTGGAGGACGTGGTGAAACCCCATCTCTACTATAAATACAAAAATTAGCCAGGTGTGGTGGTGTGTGTCTGTAGTCCCAGCTACTCAGGAGGCTGAGGCAGAATTGCTTGAACCTGGGAGGCAGAGGCTGCAGTGATCCGAGATTGCGCCACTGCACTCCAGCCTAGGCAACAGAGTGAGACTCCATCTCAAAAAAAAAAAGGACCTAACTCCCTGTTCCCTATTCTGGGCTCCACATCATGTCCTTGGTGAAGCCCCTATACTGAGCCATCTTCCCTGTTTAGGCTCCTGTCCAGGCCAGTGGGGTTGGTGCACAGTGTCTCACGACAGTTTGCCCTAGGGTGAGAAAAATCATGCAACAGAACACATGTTGAACTTCTCTTCCTCTTGAGATTAAAAAGCAGCCACTTGCTGTGACAGTGGACAAATCCTTCTCACTGAGCCTCAGTTTCCTGATGTATAACAATAACCACCCCTGGCTTGCCTACCTCACAGGCTGCTGTAAGGTTTCTCAGATACACAATACACATGAAATTGCTTTGTAAACTGTCAGATGGGCGGTTTCCCCAGGCTGTGTGGTCAGATGCTGGGAGCAGGTGTTGGGACCTGGGGCTGAGCAGGAAGCTGGACTCTGAAGGGAGCTGCTAGAGGTGAATCCCTGGGACACGTGAGAGAGACAGAGGATGGGTGAAGAGTTCAATGCCAAGGGGCATGACTTCTTTTCCTTCACACAGGGACTGTGTACACAATGTGTAGTGATTATGTCAAAAGGATGGCACAGGACGCTGGAGAGAAGTAGGACTCCTATAGGAGCCGAGGCAGTCCGACTTCCCTAAATCAATCCCTGGTATGTTCCTAATAAAGCAGTTTTGAGGAAAATCAACAGACTCTTTTTCATTGAGGGAGAACAGAGTAAGGGACTGGTGGTGGCTGGGGAGAGAACTTGGAGCAAATGGCTGGAAATCAAAGTGCTCTGGCCCCATACCCCAGGGAAAGGGAGACTCTTGGGGGGCAGGGCAGCAATTTCCTGAGGTGGTGGGGTAGACCTCTGATCCCAGGAACCCAACTCCCAAGCCATCTTAGGTCCCACCCTGAAGCAGCACGGACTGGGAACAAGGGGGCAATAACAGGGCCTTGATGCTCATGGGAACACTGAATTAAAAGGCAGGCTGCTTCCCTGGGGACTCAGGCAGGAAGGAGGCTGCAGCTGGAAGCAGAGGCAGTGAAGCCTCTTGGGAGATGACATATATTCAGAATGTAAGCACCAGGACCAGACGGGGCAGGGGAGATGGGGATGAAAGGAGCAGAGCAAGACAGAGGTCAGAATGTTCTGTTCACTTGCAAACCATGGCAAAGGTTAAACTTGTAGAAAATAAAATTCCATGTAAATATCAAAGATAGGACCCCCTTGGGGTTCCCTCCCCTTCTCTTTCTGTGAGCCCAAGCAAGCTCCTCTCTTTCCTTGGAAATGGAGCCTGGCAGAGGGCACAGAAGGAAGCAGGAGGCCAAATGCTCCTCTCTCACTGGCGCTCTGGGTTAGAGGTTGGTGAGTTGTTCAGGATGCCAACAGCAGCTTCCAGACACTAACAACACGAAGGCCATGTCATACCAGGTCTCAGCTTCAAGTGCAGAGTTGCAACCCACTGTAGGGAGCAGGAGCTGCCAAGAGTCTGTGCATTCACATGGGGTAATTGAGCACAACATCCTGTTTGGCAAGTTCCAGCAACATAGGATCATCGAAGAATTTGCTTATGCTCACATCTTCACTGAGGCCCTGCAGAACATGGAAAAATACAAGAAAGCCTGAGGTGGTGGCAGACTGAGTGGGGAGGCCACCCAAGACCTGTGCTCAGTGAGGCTAGTGGTAGCAGGAATGTAGGTGGTGGTGTTTCAGGAGCCCTGCTTTTAGGGTACTATCATACGGGAGGATAAGGCTCTCTTTTCACAGCAAAACTGGGGCCCAGGTCTAGTTGCCTCAAGAGTATACAGATGATATGTCTACATTGGAAAAGGGTCCTTTAGGAAAAGGGGCCAAAAGACAGAGACAGAGATCCTACTTCTGAGAGTCCTGGGGTGGAGGGGGTTGAGGGATGGCAACAGGCCCAAGGAAGACATACCTTCCTACGACGAGTTTTGATCATGAATTCCCGGGCCAGGTGAGGAGCTGGCTGTGGCTCCAAAGGGCGAATGACAATGCTCTTGTCCAGAGGATCACCAGGGACAATCTAAAAGGCAAAGGAATTTCAGATGGCCCAGGCAGACACCCCAGAAGATTTGGGCCCAGAAGCATGATTCTTATTAAAAAAAAATTTTTTTGAGACCAAGTTTCGCTCTTGTTGTCCAGGCTGGAGTGCAATGGCGTGATCTCTGCTCAAGCAATTCTCCTGCCTCAGCCTCCTGAGTAGCTGGGATTATAGGCATGCACCACCATGCCTGACTAATTTTGTATTTTTAGTAGAGACAGGGTTTCTCCAAGTTAGGCTGGTCTCAAACTCCTGACCTCTGGTGATCCACCCGCCTCAACCTCCCAAAGTGCTGGGATTACAGGTGTGAGCCAACGCACCCAGCCTATTTTATTTTTAAATTATTTCTTTCTTTTTTTTTTTTGAGACGGACTCTTGCTCTGTCGCCCAGGCTGGAGTGCAGTGGTGCGATCTTGGCTCACTGCAACCTCTGCCTCCTGGGTTCAAGTGATTCTCCTGCCTCAGCCTCCGGAGTAGCTGGGATTACAGGTGCCTGCCACTGCCCAGCTAATTTTTATTTTTTATTTTTTGTATTTTTAGTAGAGACAGGGTTTTACCATGGTGGCCAGGCTAGTCTTGAACACCTGACCTCGTGATCTGCCTGCTGTGGCCTCCTAAAGTACTGGGATTACAGGTGTGGGCCACCGTGCTGGGCCTCTATTTTTTTTTAAACTGAGAGACACAGATTCAAGTTGCCCTGAACATATGCTCCCCAGAAGAGGACTCTTCTCTAGGATGCTGTACACCTCACTTAGGGCTTGGAGGGGAATCAGGACAGAAGGGGATGAGGCTTGCAGAGGTGTGAAGCCAAGCCAGTCAGCCAGACTGCATTGTTTTCTCACCTGCCAATGGTGGAAGACAGATAGAGAAAAGGCTTGTCCCTGGGTGTGAGTCCGGAGATCAGTCTCAAAGCCAAAAGAGTCGATGGCTGGGATAAAAGCTTTGATGGTGTACAGAGGAGAGCCTGGGATGGGTGCATCCTGAGTCACGTGCCCCCTGAGACAAAAAAATAAAGGCTGAGTCTCTAGTTATACAAAGGCCAAAAGCCAAGAAGCAATCTGCCATTGGCTGTTCCCAAACGTATCCCAGCTCAGAGTTACCCTCAAAGAAAGAATAACTAAGAATGTTCTACAGAGCAGAAAAGGCTTGGGGCTCTCAGTATAATTCCCTGTGGTCTTGAGTTTTTATTTTTTTATTTTGGAGAATGAGTTTTGCTCTTGTTGCCCAGGCTGGAGTGCAATGGCATGATCTCAGTTCACCACAACCTCTGCCTCCTAGGTTCAAGCGATTCTCCTGCCTCAGCCTCCCAAGTAGCTGGGATTACAGGCATGTGCCACCACACCCGGCTAATTTTCTATTTTCAGTAGAGATGGGGTTTCTCCATGTTGGTCAGGCTGGTCTTGAACTCCTGACCTCAGGTGATCCACCCGCCTCAGGTTCCCAAAGTGTTGGGATTATAGGCGTGAGCGACTGTGCCCAGCTTAATTCCCTGTGGAAGTCAAAGTGGCAGCAACCTCTGGAGAGGACAGGAGTGGGACAGTGATGGGACACGGGCTCAAAGAATTCCCATCACTGACTTGCCTCAGCACTTCCTCAAAGAGCTCTCTGAGGAGGGGACCCCAAAAGAAACATCAAATTTTAATCTGAAGAAAAGCTGGGGCTTGCCTCACTCTTTTCCTACTTCCTTCTGGAAAATCAGTTCGCAGGGTTTCCAGAGTGAAGAGGGGAGGGGAGGCCAACCCCTCCTCCCTGTAGGAGCCAAGGTGCCTCTTGGTCTGCTCTTGCTCTCAGCACTCTTCCTAATACACCCGGGGCTGCTCACCTGCGCCTGGCCAGGACAGTATAAACCGCAGAGACGCAATCTGCAGGCGCCTGGACCTCTACAAAGTAGTAAGGCTCCATCAGACGAGGAGTGGCCTGCAGCAGAGTGAGAAGAAAGGGCCCTCAGCTTGGGGAAGGCTGGGGGCCTGCAGTCCCACTTGTTCCTCCACTTAGTGCCCTGTCCAGTGAAGCAGATGGTCCCCTATTGCCTCATTCTCTTACCATGAGGAAGGCCGAGTAGACGACTCTCCTGGCTGTGGGGATGATCTGGCCCCCGCCGCGGTGCAGGGGCTCCTGGGCAACCACTGCATCCAGAATCTTAAACTTGACGTTCCGAATCACTGTAAATGAGGTGGGGGCAGCTGACTGAGGAGAGGTTCTGAGCCCACCATGGGGCCATGGCGGAGTAGGAGTCTCCTGTAACACTGCAGTTGTCTTGCAGTCATGAAAGACATGGTACAGAAACCACACAGGAGGTAGGCACTCTAACTGAATAAGCAAGGCCCATGGCAAAGAGGTCAGAAGTTAGCAAATGCTCTTAGTGTTTGCTTCAGGCCATGCTCAAACATAGAGCTTTCCTAGAAGTTTATTTCCTTCTTCTGCAGATATTTACATTTTTGTGGATATAGAATAAATCCCTGTACATTTGGTCCCATAAAGCCCAATCAGGGTCTATAAACCACTCCAATCTCATCATCCCCTTGATATCTCTCCTCAAATATGTCCATGGCCAAACCCTTCTTAGAAATGAGGAGCAAATGACAGTTTAGAAATGACTTAAATTCCCAGGCTATACCACATGGATGTGCCAGGATAAGGAGGGAGAAGGAAAGAAGTTGGCCCAGGACATGGGACAGTCCTGTGTACCCCTAGCTGCTTCTCCTGCCCAGTTCTAAAGATGGTGAGCTCATCCTACTCATAAGCCTGGCTGTAAGGACCCTTGAGGACTGGGGTGGGGGAGTGCTGGTGGACTTACACTCATCACAGAGGGGGCCCTCCCTGGTTCCCCACTGGAAACCTTGAACGATGCTATCCTTCACTGAGCCAAGAAGAGCCTTGTCAACCTAGAGAGAAACATGAGGCCTCCTTAGCAGTCACCCTGACAACAGGTGAAGCGTTTAGAGGAAGGAGAAGATAGATACGCCTGTAAGAGGATATTGTCCTTCACAAGAGGACACAAAATACTTTTTGGAAATAAACACATTGTAGTTTCTTCCACTCCGGAGGTAAGAGACGGCCACCCGGTTCCCATCAGTTCTGCTGTACCTCAGAGGGCAGAGTATCATCCACCAGAATGTTGGGGCCGGTGGCATCAGGGCCAAAAGCCCAGATGGAACGGGCAGCCAGCAGATCCCAATCATACTTGGTCTGGAAGAACTCTCCTAGCTTCTTCCTGGAGAAAGGAGGAGACAATGGAGCTGCTGGCCAGCTCTGTGACTGCTGGTCCTGGAGCCACAGACCCTCCCTTCCTAGGTGACAGTCACCTCATTCTACCCACTGTGCCCAGGACAAGAGCAAAGGCAAAGATATAAATCCTTCCTAGAAAGATGTGTGCTCTTAGAGACCCAGCAGGTAAGCTGTGGCATCCCTGCTTCCTTTTGACCCTGGTGTCAGAGCCCTGTTCTCACCTGTTCCATGTAATCTGGACCACCTCATTCTCTATGTCCTCTGCCAGGCCCTTCTCAAGAGGCTCAGCAATCATGGTGATCTTGTTCCTGGTCAGAATGGAGATGGGTGGTGAGGAGGGCTAACAGAACAGCAGAAGAGGCATTCCGAAAAAAAGGGTAACAACATGGACAGCTGAGCAAGTGACATCAGTGAAAGACATGGGTTTCAAGCATGGTGGCTCAGACCTGTAATCCCAGCACTTTGAGAGGCCAAGGCGGGAGGATCACTTAAACCCAGGAATTTGAGGCTGCAGTGAGCCATGGCTCTCACCACTGCATTCCAGCCTGGGTGACACAGCAAGATACTACCTCTTAAAAACAAACAAACAAAAATACTAACAGCCTGGGCAACAAAGCAACAGACTATAAAAAATTAGTCAGGTGTGGTTAGCACACCTATAGTCCTAGCTACTTGGGAGGCTAAGGTGGGAGGATCGCTTAAGCTTGGGAGGTTGAGGCTACAGTGAGCCATGATGGCACTACTGTAATCCAGCCTGGATGACAGAGTGAAACCCTATCTCAAGGAAAAATAAAAAGCCATAGGATCGGGGCAAGGGAGAGCAAAAAGGGCAAAGCACTTACCTTCTTTCTTTCATTTGAATCTCCTGGTCTTTAAAAAACAAAAGTTTAGGCTGGGCACAGTGGCTCATGCCTGTAATCCCACCACTTTGGGAGGATGAGGTGGGCAGACTGCCTGAAGTCAGGGGTTCACGATCAGCACGGGCAACATGGCGAAACCCTGTCTCTACTAAAAATACAAAAACTTAGCCAGGTGTGCTGGTGTGCGCCTGTGATCCCAGCTACTCAGGAGGCCAAGACATGAGAATCATTTGAATCTGGGAGGCAGAGGCTGCAGTGAGTCGAGATCATGCCACTGCACTCCAGCCTGGGCAAAAGAGCAAGACTCTGTCTCAAAAAAAAAAAAAAAAAAAGTAGTAAGGTTTAAGATGGGCATGGTGGCTCACACCTATAATCCCAACACTTTGGGAGGCCAAAGTGGGAGGAATGCTTGAGCCCAAGAGTCTAAGACCAGTTTGGGCAAACAAAACAAAACAAAACAAACAAAAACAGGTGGCATGGCGTGTACCCATTGTCCTAGCTGCTTGGGAAGATTGCTTAAGCCCCAACAAGTCGAAGCTGCACTCCAGCCCGTGTCAAATAAACCAAAAACCAAAAAAAGAGCAAGGTTTGGAATAAAGTTTCAAGATGGTCATTTTACAGAGGCTAAGTGGCACTTAGGAAACTCCTCTTGGGAATACCCAAGGCAAATAATCCCATGGCACTGTGTTCAAAGGCAGAAGGGTGAGAGGGCTGGAGTGTAACTCAAGTATTCTAAACACCCCCCATTCTGAGTTGTAGAGGTCTCTCTGTGCACAGTGCTCATGGGTTGGGGGTGGAGGTGGCAGATAAAGGAGAGTGAGTGTCTTGGAGGCTGCAGTCCCGGGGACACTGTGCTCCCAGCTTACTTCTTATTAGGTGTTTCAGCAAAGCACTTGAGGGACGATGTTTCCACCACCGTCTCACAAAATGTGACAACTGGGTCAGCCACCTGGAAAACAGAAAATAAATGACTGAAGCGAGGTCTAATTTTGTTGAAAAAACCACCTTTCACCTAAGGGAATTCAGAAGCTCCCTTGACGCTACCTCTGTGAAAACCTCAACTGCCTTAATCAGCCCAAGCGACAAGTACAACAGCAGGTTAAAAGAGCGGTCCATACCATCACCAAAAAGCCTGAGAAAACTTACTGTAGTAAAGAAATTAGACTCCTGAGCCAAGAGCAAGTGGGGTATCACACATTAGGGCCTTAATTCTAGTCTTCTAAGGTAGCTCTCAACATCCGTTCAGCCATCCACCACCATTCACTGAACGACCCCCATGGGTCTGACAGAGTTGGTGCTAGAGACCCACTGGTGTGCACCCGTGCCATTCTCAACATTCTCAACCCACAACGTCTGAGTGCACAGCTCTGCCCCGAAGCCCCCATGTGGTCTGCTGCGTGGGAAACCCAGGGTTTTCTACGACACCAGTCCTTCCTGGGAACATCAGTAGAAGAGTCTGAAAGGGGTATTGAGGGTACTTGTCCCCAACACCACAAGGTCTTGGAGAAAGTACATCTCAACTAGGACACGGAGGCCAAGCAACATATGGTTTCAGGGGCTACATCAAGGCTTGACAAAGAATCCAGGAGACCCAGTCCCCACTCTCTCCTTGAAACCACCCACTTTCAGACCTAATCACCACCCATGGGTTAATTGTGCAATTATTTCCCTAGCAAAGGACCAAGAATAACTTTGGCTTGAGAGCCTTTTCTTTCGTTTTATTTATTATTTATTTTTATTTATTTTTCTTTTTCTACCCAGATTCTTTTTTTTTTTTGAGACAGAGTCTCACCATGTCACCCAGGCTGGAGTGCAATGGTCCGATCTCAGCTCACTGCAACCTCCACCTCCCAGGTTCAGGCAATTCTCCTGTCTCAGCCACCTGACTAGCTGGGATTACAGGTGCCTGCCACCATGACTGGCTAATTTTTGTGTTTTTAGTAAAGACAGGATTTCACCATGTTGTTCAGGCTGGTCTTGAACTCCCGACCTCAAGCAATCCAACTGCCTTCGTCTCCCAAAGTGCTGGGATTACAGGCGTGGGCCACCGTGCTCAGCCTATTTTTTTAAATTACTTTTCAATGTATTATTTATTTATTTCCTCCTTTTTTCTAATACCTAAAAAGAAAATACACATGGGAATGTATTTATTTTTTGAGACAGGGTCTTGCTCTATCACCCATGCTACGGTGCAGTGGCATGATCATAGCTCATTACAGCCTCGAACTGCTGGGCTCAAGCAATCCTCCTGCCTCAGCCTCTGGAGTAGCTGGGACTACAGGTGCAAGCCGCCACGCCTAATTTTTATTTTTTAGTTTTTTAAGATAGGGTATGACTCCATTTCAAAAAGGAGAGCAATGACACAATCATTGCTCACTGCAGCCATGATCTCCTAGGCTCAGGCTGGAGAACAATGGCACAATCACAGTTCACTGCAGTCTTTACCTTCTAGGCTCAGGTGATCCTGAGCCTACAAGTAGGCTGGACTACAGGTATGTGCCACTGCACTGGGCCAGTTTGTAGAGATGAGGTTTCACTATGGTACCCAGACTGGTCTCAAATTGGGCTCAAGTGATTCTCCCACCTCAGCCTCCCAAAGTGCTGGGATTACAGGCATGGGCCACCATGCCTGGCCTGGCTAATTTTTTTATTTTCATTTTTGTAGAGACAGGGTCTCACTTTGTTGCTCAGGTTGGTCTTGAATTCCTGGCTTCAAGCAATCCTCCCACCTTGGCCTCCCAAAGTGCTGGGAGTGAGCCACCAAGCATGGCTGAGCCTTGATTTTAAACGTCTGACACAGCAGAAAGGAGCAAACCAGTTCTCAACCTTCCCACATAAGGAGTAACAGATCATGGTTTTCACAAACACGTGTACACTCTCTTCCCTTGGAGCTTCCTGGGAATTCAAGGATTTGGTCACTTGTGAAAGTCTAGATTGTAAACCCAGCTCCTGGACAGAGACTGCTGTACCTTGATGTCTATCTCCGAGTACATCTTCCGCAGATCATGCATCACACAGTCTAGGTAGAGCTCCCCGGTGCCCAGGATCACATGCTCGCCAGACTCCTCCACCTGCAACACAATACTCCTGGCAGTCACAGCCTGGATTCTTTTATGCCAGCAACAGCACATGCAAACAAAATCAAGGCCAGAGCCCACAAGAAGGTGCTTATCAGAAACAGCTACTACTTAGCATCTGTTCCAGCCTCTTCAAGAAGGTTCAGTGAGGAGCATCTGCCCGTGAGCGGGTCCTTAAGACACCAGACCACTCAGCACAGTGCTACTAGGTGTGAAGTCAATGATTTAATTCCCATCTTAATGATTTAGGTCAAACTCTATCCTACATCCATGGACATAAGCTAGCTCTTTAGCTCTCCTGGCCAGCTACCTGGAAAGGTCACTGGCAGGCTCATAGTGTGCAAGGATTAGAGTAATAGCTCACTTTTCCTTCTCTTCTCTAGAGAATCAATTCAAAGTACACTCATTAAGAAATATATTTTCTTCTAGCTAAAGACATCTGGGGAACACAAATACACACACACACACACACACACACACACACACACACACACACATACACACACGCCTTGTCCTGCTTTCAAATGACAGCCACAGGCTATACCACCCCCCTACACGCAAACGCAGACACATGGGTCTTGTCCTGCCTTCACGACAGCCACAGGTTATGACAGACACACACACACACACACACGTCTTGTCCTGCCTTCAAATGACAGCCACAAGCTACACCATACACACACACACACACACACACACACACAGGTCTTGTTCTGCCTTCACAACAGCCGTAGGTTATGACACTGACACACACACACACACACATACACACACACACACACACACACACACGGGTCTTGTCCTGCCTTCACGACAGCCACAGGTTATGACACTGACACACACACACACACACACACACACACGTTTTGTCAGGCCTTCAATTGACAGCCACAGGCTACACCAGACACACACACACACACACACACACACAAGGGGCTTGTCCTGCCTTCACGACAGCCACAGGTTATCACACACACACACACACACACACACACACACACACAGTCTTGTCCTGCCTTCACATGACAGCCACAGGCTACACCATACATACACACACACACACACACACACACACACACACACACACACGTTTTGTCCTGCCTTCATATGACAGCCACAAGTTGAGATTGCTCCTGACATAGGTTGCTGGAAGCAGCAGGTCACAGACACAAAGTGGTGTGCTGCTCTGCCCACTCAGCTGGGGATAGCAGGGCTCAGCAGCTGCTGCAGACC